>WBNM01019847.1:1126-15487 GCA_013399055.1 Ramphastos sulfuratus
AGTTGAGGCATAGGAATTTCCATGGAAACAAGGGCAAAAATATTTATCCTATGAGGATGATAGTACACTGGGACAGGCTGTCCAGGGGGTTGTGGAGTCTCCTTCTTGGGAGAGATATTTAAGACCTGCCTGGATGTGTTCCTGTGTGATCTGATGTAGGTGATACTGCTTTGGCAGGAGGTTTAGACTGGATGATCTTTCAAGGTCCCTTCTGGCCCCTAACCTTCTGTAATTCTGTGATGTTAAAAAAATAGTTGACCGGAATGCTCACAAAAGCTCATAAAAGCAGTAAACAGTTTAATGGGAAAAAAAAGGTGCTTGAATATATTACTTGATAAGGAAGGAAGAGAACCCTTTCTGATATAATTGTACTAAATTAAATAACATTTTGCTGATGAAATTGTTGTTGCCAATACAACTGTAATATACAATTACAGACAGAATTGTAATAAAAATTTGAGCTACTACAACCAACGTAGTAGCTTTTCCAAAGCACAATCCAGTTATAAATAACTCATAAATACCTGATTTACCTTAAGGACCAACAAACACCAGATAACTCCAACACACTGTGAAAGTGTATATGAACAAAATGCAACTGAAAAAAAGATCTGTTCTTCAATCTATTTCCAGGCACCATAACATTGTTTTTTTTTTTTTTTTTTTCTGGTTGTGTTTAATTCTAAAGCTTAAGAAAGCCTTCTGAGAACACTTAGAAGAAAGTATCATGGAAATAAAGGAACAACTGAAGTTTTAGATAGAAAGAAGAATAAACAAGATCATGTAATTTAGTAGCAATAAATTTAACAAAAATTAGAAGTTTCCTACCTTGAAAAAAGAAATACATACTTGATGATTCTTGGCTTGTTAGGATGAGACAGAACTAAACTTTCTTGATTATAAATTCAGCCTTCCTGCTATATCATGTAAAATTTCTCAAAGTGAAGCAGTGTACAGATTCGGTTTTCTTGATAGCATTTCCACAAATAAAAATCAGACATGCTGCAAGGCAATGTTTATTTTACTTCAGAGTAAAGCCTCCCTGCAGAGAGGCTGACCTCAGGGAAAGACTGATAAATCCTTTTAGCCTCCAAACCAGGGTGTATGAACATCAACTGCCTGCTGAGAGTAATTGCTGGGACACTTACCTCCGTTTGTAATGTGCTAGTTGTTACGAATGAAAATATGTCAGGGACTGCTCAAAGAAGAGTGAGGGGGGGAGGGGGGAGAAACCGTAAAATCACATTCCAGTATTTTGCAATATTCCTAAACATTGTTTAATTTGCTGCTACAGACTTAATAATAGTGTTTTTCGCTCCATGAGACCTGAATAGTGGAAACCCATAAAGAAATTATAGATAAGCTCTTTAATCATAGTAAATAATTTTATATTTTTAATACTTCCAATATAATAATTTTCTATCATAATAATGTTTAATGTTACTGGTGAAAACAATATCCTGGTTAAAATGAAAGAAAACAGGTTTTTAATGTTCACAGAAGAAAGATAAATATCACAGCCATTTGAATCTTTACTAAGAGACTGGGAAAAGTCAGCTAATGTAAAACACATGTTCCTCCTGTACAAGATTTTTCAATTAAACAGTTCCCATGATTTTCTACATTAAAGACAGAGGAAATTAATTTGTATTAAAACAAGTGAAATGTACAAATATACAGTTATTAGCTTTGTGTAACATTCCAAATCCTGCTTTGCATGGAGACAGAAGAACTAATCTGGATATAATTCAATAAACAATTTTTCTGTGTCAGCAGGAGCTAATGAGAAAACAGCAGTCCCATCACTAAAAACATGAGACTCAGCATATTTCTTTGATTCTTGACACTGTATTTAAGTTTAAAAAGTGTGTGTGTGTGTGTGTGTTTTCACAACAGTATTTTGTTTTTAAGAAGAAAATAAAAGGAATCAAGGACTGGGTGATTGTGATCCTCTGATAGATAAAAAAAAAACAAAACCAAAACCGCTTCCTTTTCACAAAAGCTGTGTCTTCTACTACTACATAAACTACCCATGTGAAGAAAGATGTTGAANGCACATCAAGAAGTTATGGCTGACATCTGTGAAATTCAACTAGTTTGTCTGGGACTGGGCAGGAAATAATTTCACACAAAGCTGAGGTCTTAAAAGGCTCAGAACGATTGTTCTTTAGAGTTCAGTAACAAACAAACAAACAGGTGTTTAAGAATCAACACGAACTGGCTTTGTAACTCAGGACTGGGAGGATCTGACCAACACCTACCTCCAGGGTGGCAAGCATTGCAGCTAACTTACTGCAGCCAGGTCTTGGACATGGTACTCACACCTGATGGAGATAACTTAGAAGCTTGTGAAATGTAAGGTCATTATTATTCTTATGGTACGTGGAATAAAACTAATTTGAATATTCAGATTTTCCTCAAGAGAAGTTTGGGAATTTTGACTGGTGCTTTTCTGTCTTTTTTTCCTTGTTTTCATCTTGTTTCTGCATAATATTACAATGTACAATATTGCAGTGTGGATATCCACAACAAGAAATGCCAGTCTTCCATGAAGGAGATATAAACCATGAGTTAATTCAAACCACCAATAATTGGTGTGACTATGGTACAGGCAAAACCAATATTAGGAGAAAAGAAAATAAAAAGGAGCTCTTCCTTTTTTTTTTTTTTTTTAATGAAGATCAGAAAAAAAGCTATAAAAAACTAGTAAGATACATTTGGTATTTCACAAAAGCAGCTGAAAGATCAGGTCCTAGTCTTGATTCTGGTAAATTAATCTGTCTTAAAGGACACTAATGATTAAGGGTCCCAATTTTCCTCTTTTTCTTAAGTAATGTCAATCTCAATTACGTCTTTCTTGTGAATAGCTGTTTTCTAGAAATTCTCAATTTCTAACATTGCTATTAGCTCTAAATGCGCTGCAGCACCATCTGACTGAGACAGCTTTGACCCTAAAATGATTGCTTATCACTTCAAGAAAGCAGGACAGAGAAATGTTACCCTAAATAGCATTGTGTTGTGCATTTTTAGAGTGAAGGTGCAATAAAGTGCTTTACAACAAATAGAACGGAAATCAGAAACCTCATAGTTCTTGACAACTGCTTGAGAGAAACAATTAAACCTGATTAAAATGAAACAAACAACAAAACCCCAAAAAACTAATGAAATTAAACGATTTGCATTTATCAAAAACAATCTCCATTTCCTATTTAAGAAGACTTCTGCAAATATATGCATCAAGCCATGTAGCAGCTTGAATTGTTAGTTACTGAGTTGGAATTGTGTCTTTGTTTCATTTACTTTATGTCACAATAAGCACCACCCTGAAGTTTCCTGAAGTTTCCTGAACTTTGAGAATTCAGTCTTATTTAATATCTCTGTAACTGAGATGACCATGCAACTGGTGAGAGTTGCTGAGTGATTTAAGGCACTTGAAAAGAGGTCAGTCCTTGCCTTTTCTGGAGGGCTGGATGCAATGTTGTCAATTTTGGTCCAGAAACCAGAAATAATTTACAGCCTGAGTACCTCAGAATCAAAAGACCTAGTGGGTTCAATCCAATTCTCAATACTAAAGGAGTAGAAATCTCATCGTGATTTAGGGGGTGGTATTCTCAGAAAGTTTTTGACTCTCGTGACTTCTGGAGCTTCAATGCTGTTAAAAAAAAAAAAAANAAAAAAAAAAAAAAAAAAAAAAAAAAAAGCTGTATTAGTCCAAGGACATATTATTACTCTGTTATCATGTATCTATAAACCTGCACATTAAAATCAACTAGTAAGATTTATAAACCTGCACATTAAGATTGACAAGTAAGGTGCAAGCTGTACATTGCATGTTGATGCACTGGATGCAACATCTTTCGTTTCCCAAGTCCATCAGGGATGTATCAGATCTGAAGTCACAGAAACTTCAATTTAGTGGCTGGCCCACATTAAATCTAAACAACTTCAACAACTCAAGGAGCAACATCAATTTGGATTAGTTACGGACAGCGCAGATTTCTATGTTTGAAGGAAAATGTTATGTTGCTTGTTTTTTGTGTTCTTTTAAAGTCAGGTTAATTCATGCCATTTGAAATCTGAGAGATTTGGCATGTCCCCATTTTGTGAAAAACATCCAGGTAGGAAGTGCAAAGTGGAGCAGTGTGTGCGTTTGTACTTTTTAAACCTTATAAGCACAGGTAATTATCTGGGCTCTCTGATAATTTTCAAAGTCACTGAACTCACCATAATGCTCTTTATCTGTTATTTGAGCTAGTATAAATGTTAATATATAGAATAATCTAAGAGCTTGTGGTACACTGTGTGGATATTTACCTCTGAATTTTGGGCTGTGGTATTACTGGGGAACAAGAGACACAAAGCAGAAGCTGTCCCCAGTTTGGTTCTTCAAATACTCATAAATAATCCAAGTGGGCATTTTGTTACTCTTGAGTTTTGTTTGTTGGATCACTTTTTATTATTTTTTAAATTTCTGCTTTTACTACAACACTCATCTTTCCACAGAGAGATTTCTGTGGCATTTAGGAGACAGGCGTAATTTTTCTACTCCTGCTTTGATTTTGTTTATCAGTTTGGCTTGCATGTTAATCATTTTATCCAGTACTTCATAGTTGTGATGGTTTGGGAGTTCCCTGCCACCCCCCCCCCCGACTCTGTAAAATCACCCAGGCTAGACTCAGTCGGCTGGAAGTTAAGGACTGAAGCTCTATTTACAGCTTAGCACAATATACAAGCAGATATATACACTATATACAGGAATATTTACAGAAATATACAAGTGAACGGTAATACAGAAACACAACAGCCCTCCCAGAAATCAGAATCCCCAGGAGGGGCTCCCAACCACCCTTCCACCTTCTCCCCACACCTCTACCTTACCCCCGGGGTTTGGCTTATGCTCAAGATGAGTTTGGAGGATTGGCCAGGGGAGTTAGAAGGAAAGTGGTTAGTGAGGTTACTCAGCAGAGAGCAGAAGGCAAAAAGCAAGAGACTGAGAGACACTGTCTTATCTATGTTTGTGTTCTTATACATCTCAGCAAGCCTGAGTGAAGTAGACATCACCATTGTTTTCTTTTCACAGCCTATAATTTTCTCCATTAAAATATTCCAATTAGCCTCAAACCAGCATGATAGTGTTTGAGAAAATTCATTATCTTTCCCTACTTGCTGATATAATCACCATGGAATAGGGTATTTAAGACCATCCAGTTCTCTGTAGCATTTACTTGAACATAACAGGCTCCCCTAGGAACTCAGTACTGTTGAAAACTTTGTCCTTCTAGTGAGATTCTTCTTGGCATGTATCCTGCTCCTCTCCAGGTTAGTTTTACAGCACTTGATTCTGCCTGCTGGAGTTACTGTATGTAACTCCATTTGTACTCTGTGTTGTCTCATTGATTTTGAAATAGGGCATGAAAAGCACAGTCTGGGTATTGTGCAGTTAACCAAGAGCCAAAGACAGTTTATGATTTTTGTATGAGTAGCTCCATTGTCGTGAACAGGAGGCAGTAAATCAGATACAAAGATGAGACCTCAAGTTTCTTATGAGAATAAAGAAGCGATCCTGTGTCAGTTGATACTAGCATGTTTCCAGTTGCTCTTTTCACAACCAGTTCTAATTTGAACAAGTGCATCAGACCTAACATTGAATTGAAAAGTAAACCTTCAAAGAAAAAAGAAAACTAGTCACTTTGCTGAAACTGAATTGATGCAATTTTGAAAATGCTTTCACATTATTTAGGCACTGTTGTGTTTAATGTTAAAATCATGATGTCGTCGAGTTTCTTACTGCTGGTGATGTCTGTGCCTGTATTCTATCAGAAAGCAGCTTTTAATAACTTGTTTGTAGCAAGTAATTCTGTTGTTTATATAAATATGGGTGGGTGACACCTTCTCTCTGATTTTATGGGCATCCTCAGGATGCAGACATGTGCTAAGTATGAGTAAGATTAAAAAAGCTACATTGTCATTTCTTTTTAATGAGAGGTTGGTATGTTACTACTTGGCACCTCTGAGCGCTCCCATACCTCCATCTATTCTCTGAATAAATAACTTTGAAAATTCGGCAAGTTTTATCTTCTTTGCAAAAGCAGAATCCTTTCACCACCATAGCTTTTGCGATTTCTGTTTTCTCTGTTTTGTGTTGGAATGATTTATTTGGCAAAAGATTAGTTTGTTTGTCTATTGAAACTCTCAAGCTCCCCCATTCATTCCATGAGGTAATTTTTTGCCTGCATTTCTGTTTGTAGCTGTTTCTTGTAACCAGCCCAACTCACTGTTAATTGCTTACCCTTCTGTTATCTCACTGACAACATTTTAATGCAGTTTAGTTCTATTATCCATTGTTTTCAGATTATTTTTTTTACAGCCTAAATTTTGCAATACAATAATTTCATGTACATTTCCTTTGGTGGCAGTAATGGGTTAACCAACTTCTAGTTTGTTTCTATTCCTATATCCTTCTTATCCTGCAGCAGTGCTCAAGCAACATCTGGCATTTTGGCTGAAATAAATTATATCGACCCACACTTGTGATTGCTTTTTCAAAATTGTTCACCTTCTTGTTGCAGTCTGGTGCCTTCTTGACCTCCTGATTTTGTTCTACAACAATTCTTTTTTACAGTGAATATGAATGCAGTTGACCCATCCACAAGATTTCCTTACTAAACCTAGTTTTCAGAGTGCTGGTTTAGAAGACTTAACTTTGTTTGTTTGTTTATATGTGTGTATGTGGCAGTCTCAGTCTGACTTTCCATATTGATTCATTTTTAGATTTTGGTAGAGTTTTGCTAAATATGGAATGTAGCTCAGCTACCTTTTCAAAGATTTCAAACCAAGATGCTTCAAGAGCTGCACCATAAAGTAGAGGTATTGCAAGTATTTAGTACTATTAGTACTAAATCAGGTTTGTGTGCTTAAGTCTTTGCAAGATCAGCTTCAAATTAAGAAAATCTTCCCAATGTCATGTCATTATTTGCACAGATTTTCAGGCAACACTTGCCCTACTTGGCAGTTTTTCCGTTACTTCAGTGCAGCTCTCCTTTATAGACACATTGTAGAGAAGGAATAGAACTGGGTAATGAACAAAGATGCCAGTGCAGGCAGTGGAGGCTCTTCAAGGAAGGCTGTGCAATTTGATACAGTGTGAAATAACTGCTCTGTATTTATTACATCTGAAATTTAAGAAAAAAAATCCTAAAGATCACATAATGAATGTCACTTCCACTTCCAGCCTTCAGCTACTCGTTAATCAGTACTGCTTATACTTCTGCTGATTTTTGCTGAACAGTTTTGAGGAGAGCACTGCCTTCTTGCAAAGGTCAGCTAACTGGCACAGAAGGAGGGATGGAGCATCTGACTTTTCACTAAAGCCCTGCTGTTTAGTGATTATAGGAATAAAGGCAAACTGCCTGGAAAATAAAAAAACAAAACAAAAACAAAACCAAAAACCAACCCAAACGTATTCCATAGAGCTTTCCTTTAATCTCACATAGAGAGTGTACTGGTGTGTCATGTTTTTTATATTATTCCAGCACTGAACTTGTGCTCTTTTGTACGCAGTTGGTGCCCTGCTCAAGCTGTGTACTCCTTAGTGCTCTCCAGCTGCCGAGATTGGGAACAACAAACTGTCACTTCGGGCTTAGCCTATCTGAGGAATACAGTGCAGTTTGACAAAGCAAGCCTTTGAGCTTTACTAATAGTGTGGGTTTTGGCTGCCATGTAGTGTAAGGTTCAGGTTGATCCTAACCTTTTTACCTCTTTCAACAGTGTCGTTAAGTATGATTCATCTGGGAATTATTTTACAGATTTGATTTATCTATTTCTACAATAAAGCTTAAGCCTAAAGATTTGTGTATTTTAAATTTTATCTTTTAAAATCTTTTTCCATACAGATCTTCATTACATCGAGCAAGTGAGATCAGTGTGGTGAGAGAATCCTCATTACACAGACCAGTAAGAAGAGTATTACATGAATCAACTTTATTTGGTTGCACTAATTTCCTGTGTTATTAAATATGCAAAATGCTAAACAAAATGCTAAACTGTTAATGATAGCACTCTTTTTTTGAGCTATACTCAATAGATTAGCTTTCAAGTTGTAGAGATTTGCAACTTGCTAAGAAATATTTGTCACCTGTATCTATCGATTTTATGATTTTTTTGTTTTCTATTTGTCTTTGTTAATAAGGTTTATACTAAATATGCTCACTTTACAAATGAAACTATATTCTTTCACCTACAGACACTAAACCCTTTCTGAAAATGTTCATGTATTTTTAGCCAGATAAGTGATCTGGAGAAGATTTGGAGGACAAAAATATGCTGGGTTGGTTTTTTTTATTTGCTTGTTTGTGTTTTGGTTTTGTGGGTTTGTTTTTGTTTGTTTGTTTGTTTTGTTTCTTCGCTTGTTTGTTTGTTTGACTACAAATTTTTGTACTAGAAGTACTTGAAGGATTATGTTGAAGAACAGGATTTAACCCTTTGAAATGGTAATTTTTAGCAGCCTAATTTGACCCTAACTGCAGCAGCAAAAGATTGATGCTGACAGTAAAGTCAGGCCTGTAAGACATGACATGATAAAGTCAAATTGACTGATTTCTCGACCATCATCTCCTGAGGAGATTCTGGAATGAAAACACACGAGTTAAATAAATGTAAGCAGTGACCACAGAACTGTGGAGCAGAGGAGTCAGCAAACACATACTGGGTCCATAAGAATCACTTGAATTGAGGAATGAAACATGAACCTAAAACTCATTGTATTTACAACTAAGAGGTAAATTGTAAGAGCACAGTAATATAAGGTAAGCAGATGCTAGAGGAGTCTCCTAATTTTGTGATTTTGGAAAAAAATACTGTAAATATATTTAAAAAAAATAAATTGTGCAAAAGAATTTTTTAAAAATATAAGTGTTTGAATGGAGCCAAGCCAAAATGTATAATTTTCACTTATTAAAGCTTACCACCAAGGAAACAGACCTGATAAGTAAATCACTATCAGTGCCACTGATCTGTTCAAAAGATGAAAGCAGTGAAACATCCAAATGTATTGTGGATTACTTGGGGATTGGAGGTTGAGATTGAAAGCCTCTTCTTGCAATGCCCCTTGCATGTTCTTGCTTCCATTACTGCTCTGTGTTGTGTGAGATCAAGAAGCCAAATGAAGTAGTGCAGGGCACTACAGGATAAAGATATGAAGCCTCAGCCTCAAATTCATAGAATCGCAGAATCACAGAATAGGAGGGGTTGAAAGGGACCTTTGAAGACCATCTAGTCCAACCTCCCTGATAGAGCCAGATCACCTAGAATAAATCACTCAGAAATACACGGAGGTGGGTTTTAAGTGCCCCCAGACATGGAGACATCACAGCCTTCCTGCGCAGCCTGTTCCAATGCTCTGACACCCTCAAAGTGAAGAATTCACTGCTCAAAACTCTGTCTACCCACAGGATGTGGGAGTGGAAAGTCAAGAATAGATCCTATGAAGTTGCAACCTAGTTTTAAACTATTCCCTCAGCAGATGACCTGCTGCATTATAAAAACTAGATATGTATTTATAAGAAAGAAGAGATGGATAATCATGTCACATCAAGATTAGAGCATATTTTTTCAGGCAATTAGGGTGTGAATCTCTTGAGACCCAGGTGTACTTTTTTCCTGCATAAATTTTGTTGCCCATTATGTCTCTTACCAGTCCAAATGATATAGAATGGCACAGTACTGGTATCAATATATATTTTACTGAAATGATTTAGTATGCAAGAACCTTATTTTCCAAGATGAGCTAAGACAGAAGTATCATTTCTGATTTTAAATTAAGATTTCAAAGGCGTAAACATACATTAGATCTGGTTTCCTTAGCCTGTAGTTTTGTTAAGGCAGCTGAATCTTATCTTAAGACTATGTACTGGAATAGCTATATGTAAAAATGTTTAATTTTTATGAGATACTACTGTGCAACGTTGTGTGACTATGCTAAATCTTAATCTCAATTATTTTTCAGAATGACTTCCATATATTTTGTTTACTTTCATCAGGAAAATTTTAAAGTGTTTTCCATAACACATTTCATTACTGTATTGCAGCAAATTTCATGTAGAAAGACTAAAATATTTTCTACTTATTTCTTTCCCTAAATAAAGAAAAACTGTTCTTCCTGGGATAAGTATACTCATTAGCCTTCTGAATTCAATAAAAATAATTTCTTGGATCATAAAATCCTTAGGGGCATGACCAAGTACATTTCTCCACTCAAAATTTTTTTGTAGTAAAATTATTTAAAAATAGGGTTCACATAACCTTTATTTTATTTTATGTTTTGGTTAGTTGTGAATTAATTCGTACATTTTAATGCCTCTAATTCATAGATTCAGAGAATGGTTTGGGTTGTAAGGGACCTTAATGATCGTCTAGTTCCAAAATGCGTACCAGGGACACTTTCTATCAACCAGACTGTTCAAGGTCTCATCCAACCTGGCCTTAAACACCTCCAGAGAAGTGGTCCCTATGACCTCTCTGAGCGACCTGTTCTGCTGTCTCATCATCCTTGCTGTAAAGAATTTCTTTCTAGTATCTTGTCTAAATCTACTCTCCTCGAACTTCAATCCATTGCCTCTTGTACAAGCCCTTGCAAAAAGTCCCTTCCTGGCTTTCTTGTAGGCCCCCTGCATGTACTGGGAGGCCACTATAAGGCTTCTCTACATGCAGAGTTCTCCTCAGGCTGAACAGCTGCAGCGCTCTCAGCCTGCCCCCACAGGGGAGGTGCTCCAGCCCTCTGAGTACCATCATGGCCTTCCTCTGGACCCACTCCAGAAGCTCAACGTCCTTCTTGTGCTGGAGGCACTAGGACTGGGTGCAGTGCTCCAGGGGAGGTCACAGTATCACAGTATCACAGTATAANCATTGTATTGCTTGTGATGCATTCCAAGCCTTCTGGGCTGCGAGCACACACTGTTGCCTCATGTTGAGTTTTTCATCAACTGACATCCCCTAGTCCTTTTCCTCAAGACTGCTCTCAAGCCACTCCTTGCCCAGCCTGTATCTGTGCTTGGTATTCCCCCAGCTCAGGTGTGGGACCTTGCACCTGGCAAATGGTGAAATTCACAAGGTTGGCTTGGGCCCACCCCTCCAGCCTGTCCAAGTCCCTGTGGGTGACACCTCCTCCCTCCTGAGTGTCAACTGGACCACACAGCTTGGTGCTATCCATAAACTTGTTGAGGATGCATTCAGTCCCACTGTCCGTACTGCTGGCAGAGATGTTAAACAGCTCTGCTCCCAGTACTGACCTCTGAGGAGCACCACTTGTCATTGGTCTCCATCTGGACATTGAGCCACTGACTGCAACTCTTAGTAGGGCCATCCAGCCAATTTCTCCACCAGTGAGTGCTCTATCTCTCAAGTCCATACTTTTCCAGTCCATATTTTACCAGGATGCCATGTGGGACAGTGTGAAACACTTTACACCAACCCAGGTAGATGGTATCAGTTGTTGTTCCGTTATCCCCAGGGCTGTACTCTCCTACTGCTTAGGGAAATGCCCATTTGCCAGGTAGAAACTTGCATGCAATGAACATATGGTGCATTGCCCAGAAAGAAGACTAATTTATTTTAATTTACTACTAGCTGCTCACAGTGAAGTGTTCAGAAGGTTTTATATCCAGATAACACTTTTATTCATGGAGATATTTTTATTGGATTCAATGGAATATAATGAACCATTTGACAATTAAGTGGAATGTATAAGCTTAAAAGTAAAATTGTCTTTGCAGAACTCTGAAGTTACACACATGGGTAGAAACAGGGATAACCAGTCTATGTGCAGGAGAGTAACTTCAGAGTAAAACTGAGTGTATTAACGTATGAGAAAAGTCCTGTCACAGAAGCACAGAATGTTAGAGGCCAAAAGGGATCTTGAAAGATCACCTAGTCCAACCCCCACCTGCCAGAACAGGTTCACCTATACCAGATCACACAGGAATACATCCAGGCAGGTTTTGAATATCTCCAGAGAAGGAGACTCCACAACCCCTCTAGGCAGCCTGTCCCAGTGTTCCATTATCCTCACAGCTAAAAATATTTCCCTTATGTTTACATAGAACTTTACTAGGGTAGAATCTAAATATACTACTAGTGTGGTTTTTTAATCTTCAAATATTTTGGTCTTTCATTAGAGCACCCAAAACTTTATTAAATTACTGGAGACAAAACCAATTTTATTTTCACTAGGGATTTAAGACAGGATAATGCTCTGTTCACATTTTGCATCATCTTTGCAACCTGTTTTTATCCCGTAGCACTGCTATTGTTTTAGCAAAAATATTGTTGGTAAATACTGCTGAGGTGGAAAATAAGAAGATAGGGTGTTGATTTTGCACACAGTCTCACATTTTCTTAGATTATGAATGTTCCAAGTGTTGCCTGTGTTAAGAGTTAAAGGAGGAGCCCTGCACCCAAAAAATGGGAAAAGAGATTCTTCTGAATCAGGTAAGTGGGTCTTGTGGTAAGTGCCTACACTGATCAATAGAATGTAAAAAAAAATTGGTTTTGCCGTGAAACTCTTAGTTATGGAAACCCTCATTAAAGAGTCAATGTTCTAATCTTTAATAATGACACATCTTTCCCACTACTGATTATATTTTCATATTGTAATTTTAGAGAGACAATAATTAAAGGCCCAGTTTGCTGCTGCTGCAGAGAATATATTTGCAACCACTGGTCTTACTCGAAACACACCATATCACTTCACTACCACATCCTAGTAATGATCACTATTGTGGTCCATTTCTTACAAGTCTGCAGGCACTCTTAATTCATTTGTTGGGAACATATATTGTCATACAGTTTACAGGATCAGTGCAAGCAGTCTTTGTAGTGTAATTCATAATTAGCTCTTCCTAAAAGGCTGTGCTGGTTTAAGGCTTGGTTGTAAAGCACATTAAATACCTTTTAGAGACTGGTGAAATTTCCCTCATGCCCAGCCATTTGATCTCTTCTCCCCATATGATACAGTCTCTAAACCTCCACTAGGTAAAAGCAAACATAGCTGGGTTTCTTTGACAGTCCTTCTCACTTAATTTCTTTGGAGGGTGAAATACAAAGTGGAACAGTGCTGAGTAGCCTCTGTACTCTCATAGTAAGAAAACCTCACACTATATATATGTTTTTTTACATCACATACAATGTGACTCAAAGTTTCCCTTACATTAGGATTGTAACTTCTATTACATTGTCCATGGGATTCATTCCCCTTAGTATCTTGTAATATTTTTATAACTTACAGAAGCTGGTATTCAAAGAAACTACACATTTTTGCAGATTATTTTGTGGGCTGCTTCTTCACTGTTTCTTTTTCAGTTAAAAGGCACATGCAGGTGGTGCTTTTGCAGGTAGGATTAAGTGGAATGATCTTTAAGTCTGTATTTACTGTTTAAAAAAAAAAAAAAAGAGAGCAAGAGAGTAACCTTAAGCAAATATTAGTGTGTGTTCATCTGATAAAGCAGATATTACATGATGTTTCTCAGTAACCTCACTAACATGCTAAATTCCTGCATGTGCACACTTTCCTTATCAGTAGAAAAGAATTGTGTGGAAGTGAAAGGCAGTTATTTGGTTTGAAGAGAACCAATTACCTAGAATATCCTGAAGTATCTAACCAGTGATACCCAGAGGAAGCAATCATATTTCAGCATTATCTAATTCTTAGAATGTTTCCCTCTTCTTTGTACCATTTTCCTATTGATGTTTTGAAAGAAAAGTCACTCTTTACATCTTATGTACTTAAAGAAGTCTAGCCACAGGAAACACCCTGGTTAAGTATGAATCCTCTAACTTCTCAGCCTTCATTAGCATGCTGTGTGAGACAGTTGTACTTTAATTTCAACTAGTACTTTCATTTTCTAAAGTAAAATGTTTGTCAAGAAAGTTTTAATTTGGATCTTTACTTTGGAAAGTAGGTTCATCAGGCGTAAGGCAGAACACTTGTGAATTCTCTTATGCATACTTTCCTTGCTATGCCTTATTCTAATACAGATTAATAAATAATCATGAGGACTGACAATTAAAAGTAGCTTTTAAAAATCATCACTTTACAAAAGTTCTCCTCCTCAAAAGAAAATTGTAGTTGCTTTTGCTACCAAGGTCCTGGTTTTCTTCCAGCATAATAGGGCACTTGTGCTGGTTTGAGGCTAATTGGAATATTTTAATGAAGAAGTTTATGTTATAGGCTGTGAAAAGGAAACAATGGCGATGTCTGCTTCACTCATAGGCTTGCTGAGATGTTTAAGAAAAAAGAATAAAAAACAAAGATAAGAACAGAGTCTTGGGTGCAGACACTCTCTGTCTGTCTCGCAGCTTCTGGCTTTT
>WBNM01019849.1:0-11923 GCA_013399055.1 Ramphastos sulfuratus
CATAGCCTCCCTTGGACTTTCTAGAGTGTATCTCTTGTCTCTTTTGAAGTGAGGAGCCCAGAACTGGACACAGCACTCCAGATGAAGCCTTACTAGAGCAGAGTTGAGGGGGAGGAGAACCTCTGCTGAAGCTGAGCCAGCTTGATTCAGCCTACTGAATTCATTTCCTTTAGCACAGGACAGCAGTCAGTTGATTGCTCCCTGTCAAAAGCTGAAGCCATGCAGTAATGTGCATTGTGTCAGTGTGCCTCTGCCCCACACATTCTTTGCTGAAATAACTCAGCAAAGAACTTCAATGCTTCTCTGTTTTGTTTCCTTTCCATTTCATTTATGCTGAACCCTCAGCATTTGTTTCGAATGCAAAGACATCTTTATGTGAAGGGGCAGTGCTGAGCAGGGCAGTGCTGAGAGGAGCAGTGCTGAGAGGAGCAGTGCTGAGTGGAGCAGTGCTGAGTGCAGCTGTGATGAGCAGGGCAGTGCTGAGCAGAGCGGTGCTGAGCAGGGCAGTGCTGTGCAGAGCAGTGCTGAGCAGGGCAGTGTTGAGAAGAGCAGTGCTGTGCAGAGCAGTGCTNGTGATGAGCAGGGCAGTGCTGAGCAGAGCGGTGCTGAGCAGGGCAGTGCTGTGCAGGGCAGTGGTGAGCAGAGCAATGCTGAGCAGGGTAGTGCTGTGCAGGACAGTGCTGAGCACAGCAGTGCTGAGAAGAGCAGAGCTGAGCAGGGCAGTGCTGAGCAGGGCAGTGCTGAGCCTTTCCTGCCTCTGAGGCAAGGCATGGGGTTAACTCACAGCCACTGTTTGTATTTCCCTGGTGTCTGCAAGGCCAGGAAACCCCCAGACCCTCCAAAGCTTTGCCAGCGGGTCTGGGCTGCAGAAGGATCCATCCCACTGAGTAGAAGCCAGAGGCTAGCAAACAGCTCTCTGAGCTAGGTAATGCCTGGGGGAGCAATGGGCTGGGCTGGCCTGTGTGTTGTGAGGCACTCGTGCATGGAACCAGAGAGTTGTTTGGGTTGGAAAAGCCCTCCAAGATCATCCAGTCCAGCCATCAACCCAGTACCACCATGGCCACTAAGCCATGTCCCAAAGTGTCACCACCTCCAGGGATGGTGACTCAGGCAGTGAATTTAAAGGGAGCTGTGTCTTTAAGATGAAGCAAGAAAGGACCCAAGCCTTAGCTGGTGAGCAGGTGTTAACATCAGGTGCAGCTGCTCTGCTTCACTGTGCAAGTGCAGGACTCTCTGCCTTGGCTTTCAGGAGTTACCCTCTGGCACTTTCTTGTGCACAACTGGCATGGAACAAATCTGACAGGACAAGAAGCAGTGCTGGAAGCTGAGGCATAGGAAGTTCCATGGAAACATGAGGAGGATTTTTTTTCCCTGTGTGGGTGACAGAAGCCTGGCACAGGCTGCCCAGGGGGGTTGTGGAGTCTTCCTCTCTGGAGATATGCAAGAGCTGCCTGGATGTGTTCTGTGTGATCTGCTCTGGGTGCTCCTGCTCTGGCAGGGGTTGGACTGGAAGAGCTTTGGAGGTCCCTTCCAGCCCCTGACACTCTGTGACTCTGTGAAATCTCTCAGTGGTCTTTGCACGTGGGATAAAGACCTCAGATTTGTGCCAACACGGGGAGTTGCCTCACTGAAACACACCACAGCCACTCCTCACTTGCATAAAGACATTTTATTATGGATGCAAGGCATAGATAGAGTCTTTGGTTTGTCTTCTGTAGCCCCAAGTGCTTACATGAGTTGCCCCTGGGCGAGGCTCAGTGCGCAGGGCACGAGAGGGGCTGCACACCCTTCAGCTCCACAGCTCTGCTGAAGTGCACCTCCTGAGGCTTGGCAGTCCCCTTGGTGAGCCTCAGGGAGCGAATGCAACCTTTGAAACGGATGTTAGTGGTCAGCCCAAACTGGCTCACACCATCTGAAGGAGAGGAACAAAGAGGCAGAAGTGATCTGTTAGTTGGAGCTGATCCTTGTTAGGAGAAGAGATGTCCCCAGCAGCACAGCGATGGTTTCTTTGCTCCCCACTAAAGAAATGGCAAACACGAGGAAGGAATGTGCCAAGTGTCTGTGTCAGGGCTAACAGTGGAGGCTTCTTCCCCTTTTCTGTCCCAGGATGGCCCTGGCAGGATCTGAACACCTCTGAGCTGCTGCTGTAAGCCATGCAGCCCAGGGGTGGGATGTGGAGGAGGTGCCAAAGGCTGCGCACATGGATTGGTGGAATGGGTTGGGTTGGAAGGCACCTTCAGGGTCAGCCAGTTCCAACCCCCTGCCATGGGCAGGGACACCTCCCACCAGTCCTGGTTGCTCAGGGTCTCATTCAACCTGGCCTTGAACACCTCCAGGAAGGGGGCATCCACAAGCTCCTTGGGCATGCTGTTCCACTCGCCCAGAGCTCACAGCCCCACCACTGCTGCCAACCACCTCCCTCAGCACCACATCTATGCAGCTTTCAAACCCCTCCAGGGATGGGGACTCCAGTACCTCCCTGGGCAGCCTGTGCCAGTGCCTGAGAACCCTTGCTGGGAAGAAATTGTTCCTACTATCCAACCTGAACCCCCCTTGGCACAACTTGAGGCCATTTCCTCGTGTCTGTCACTTGTTGCACATGAGAAGAGACCAACCCCCACCAAGAGGAGTCCCTTGGTGCTGTCTGAAATGGAGCAGGCTGCAGATGCAAGCCCCCACATGAGCTGGCACACACCTGGACACTCCCATTCACCCATCACCTTTAGCACACCAATCTTAAGGGCACTGAAAACATTCCCAAGGCAGTGCTGCTGGCGCAGAAGAGAAACATCATTTGTGTGGGCAATGCTCACCAGGATATCCTCCAACAAAGACAGGGTCGTTGGTGTCTGCTGAGGTGGAGGCCGTGTTGGGGCTGCTCCCATCCACCTGTCTGCCATCCACAGTCAGCTCCAAACGGTGCTTGCTCTTCTTTGCCACCACTGTGTGCCACTGCCCATCACACAGGCTGCCTGGGGCCTCGGGCTCATAGACAGCAGAGAACCTGCCTGCACCATTGTCAGCGTGGAACAGCACCTGGCAAGAGTGGCATGGAAGTCAGCTGGGCCTCAGAACAGCTCCACAGTCACAGAAGCACAGAATGAACCAGGTTGGAAAACACCTTTGAGATCGAGTCCAACCTAGCACCTAACACCTTCTAATGAACTAACCCCTGGCACCAAGTGCCTCATGCAGCCTCCTCTTAAACACCCCCAGGGATGGGCACTCCACCACCTCCCTGGGCAGCCCATTCCAATGCCAATCTCTCTTGCTCTGAAGAACTTCCTCCTAACATCCAGCCTGAACCTGCCCTGGCACAGCTTGAGGCTGTGTCCTCTTCTTCTGTCCCTGGGTGCCTGGCAGCAGAGCCCAACCCCAGCTGGCTACAACCTCCCTGCAGGTAGCTGCAGAGAGCAATGAGGTCTGCCCTGAGCCTCCTCTTGTGCAGGCTGCACACCCCCAGCTCCCTCAGCCTCTCCTCACAGGGCTGTGCTCCAGGCCCCTCCCCAGCCTTGCTGCCCTTCTCTGGGCACCTTCCAGCACCTCAACATCTTTCTTAAATTAAGAGGCCCATAACTGGACACAGCACTCAAGGTGTGGCCTAACAAGTGGCAGTACAGGGGCAGAAGAACTGCCCTGGTCCTGCTGGCCACACTGTTCCTGATCCAGGCCAGGACGCCATTGGCCTTCTTGGCCACCTGGGCACACTGCTGCCTCCTGTTCAGCAGCCACCCAGCACCCCCAGGTCCCTCTCTGCCTGGCTGCTCTCAGCCACTCTGTCCCCAGCCTGCAGCACTGCTTGGGGTTGTTGTGGCCCAAGTGCAGAACCTGGCACTTGGCCTTATTAAAGCTCCTGGCACTGGACTGTGCCCATCTGTGCAGCCTGTCCAGGTCCCTCTGCAGAGCCTCCTGGCCTCTAACAGATCCACACTTGGTGTCCTCTGCAAACTCACTGCTGGAAGACTCAATCCCCTTGTTCAGATTATCAGTGAAGGTATTAAACAGGACTGTGCCCAGCACTGATCCCTGGGGCACATCACTGGTGACAGCTGCTGGCTGGATGTGGCTCCATTCACCACCACTCTCTGGCCCCATTTTTAACCCAGCACAGAGTGCCCCTGTGCCAGCCACAGGCTGCCAGCTTGGCCAGGAGTTTGCTATGGCAGACAGTGTCAAAACCCTTGCTGAAGGCTTGGTTTGGGTTTCAGTTTCCAGCCAAGACTCTGTCCCCCTGCTCTAAAGCTCTCTCTCAGCAGCAGGCTCTAGGGGACTGCTGCCCCCCTGGGCTCTGGGTTATGGCAGTAACACACTCATGGCAATTACTCAGAACTCTGGTAGAGGTTTTCATTTCTCCATTGTTTTGTCTTAGTTTTGGGATCACAACCCCCAGCTCATCAGAGGCCATAGAGCCAGAGAATCATGGAATTGGTTTGGTTGGAAAGACCTCTGGAATCATCCAGCCCAACTGCTCACCAGATTCCTGACTGGTTTTCCAGGCTGTGCAGTACAAGAGTCTTGCAAAACAGAGACAAAGCCTGTCCCCAGAACTTCCTCTGCTCTCAGTAATGGAAGTCCTGATACTGCAGTTTAGGGAGTTTGGTTACTAGATCTTTGCACACAGCTTTGTCAAAGCCTAAGAGCCTCTTGCTGTAAGGGAAAGGGAATAAACTGCTGGCTTAGGAGAAAAGTCTCTCCAGTGAGGGTAGTGAGACACTGCAACAGGTTGCCCAGGGAAGCTGTGGCTGCTCCCTGCCTGGGGGTGTTTAAGTTGAGGCCTTGACCAGCCTGGGCTAGTGGGAGGTGTCCCTGCCCATGGCAGGGGACTGAAACTAGACTCATAAATCATAGAATGTCTTGAGCTTGAAGGGACCTTTCAGAAGTTCTTCCCCATGAGGCTGGTGAGACACTGGAACAAGTTGCCCAGGGAGGTGGTGGAAGCCTCATCCCTGGATGTTTTTAAAGCCAGGCTGGATGAGGCCTTGAGCAACCTGAGCTAGTGTGAGGTGTCCCTGCCCATGGCTTGGAACTGGATGATCTTGAAGATCCCTTCCAGCACAAACCATTTACGATTCCATGATTCTATAATGACCAAGACAGCTCAGGGTAGTAACCCTGCACTCAACCCAACCCCAGTCCAGGCAGCAGCCCAAGATGCTTTGCTACTCACTTTCCCATCTACCAGCTCAAGGCCAAGCCCATCCATCCTCTGGCTGCTGACCCCCAGCAGAACTCCGTTCATGTGCTTGGTGCGGAACTCCAACTCCACCAGCAGGTCTGTTCCCACTCTGTAGGCACCAACTAGGAGAGCAAAGGGGAGGGGTGAGACATGAAAAAAAAACCATTTAATACCTTATTGCTAATAATCACCCAGAGTGGGCTGCCAGCTGTGCCAGGGAAATAACTCAGCCTATCAGCACAGTCCCTTTCATCCAGAGGAGGCCACCAAGATGCTGAGAGGGCTGCAGCAGCTCTGCTCTGAGGACAGGCTGAGAGAGTTGGGGCTCTGCAGCCTGGAGAGGAGAAGGCTTCCAGGAGAGCTTGGAGTGGCCTTGCAGGATCTGAAGGGGGCTCCAGGAAGGCTGGGGAGGGACTATTGACAAGGTCTGGGAATGACAGGACAAGGGGAATGGGTTTGAAGTGTCAGAGGGGAGATTGAAACTGGATGTTAGGAGGAGGTTCTTTGGAGTGAGGGTGGTGAGACACTGGCACAGGTTGCCCAGGGAGGTTGTGGAGCACAGAATCACCCAACGTGATCTTTGATCACGTTGGGTGATTCTGTGCTCCACAACCTCCCTGGAGGTCTTCTGTGCTCCACAACCTCCCTGGAGGTGTTCAGTACCAGGTTGGATGAGGCCTTGAGTGACCTGTGCTAGTGGGAGGTGTCCCTGCCCATGGCAGGGGGTTGGAACTGGATGATCCTTGAGGTCCCTTCCAACTTTACCATTCTATGATTCTATGATCTGAAGTCCTGGCACTGACCCTTGGGGTGGTGGTGCCAGCTGTGAGACCTTGCTGGGCGGCCACACAAGTCCCTCCCTTGGGCTGATCAGCAAGAGGGTCAAGTGTTCAGAGAGTCACATCAGGTTGGAAGGGACCCTCAAAGGTCATCTTGCCCAACCCTCTGCAGTCAGCAGGGACATCTCCAACTAGAGCAGGCTGCTCAGGGCCACATCAGGTTTGACCTTGAATGTCTCCAGGAACGAGGCCTTCACCACATCTCTGGACAACCTGTTCCAGTATTTCACCACCCTCACTGTGCAGAACTTCCTCCTGATGTCCAACCTAAATCTCCCCTGCCCAAGTTTCAAACCATTGCCACTTGTCCAGTCACTACAAGCCCTTCTGAACAGTCCCTCCCCAGTCTGCCTGTAGGTCCTCTTCAGATACTGAAATGCAGCTCTGAGGTCTCCCCAGAGCCTTCTCCAGGCTCAACATCCCTGACTCTTTCAGCCCATCCCTATAGGGGAGGTTCTGCAGCCCTCTGATCATCTTTGTGGCCTCCTCTGGACTCTCTCCAGCAGCTCCAGGTCTCTCTTGTGTTAGGGCCCCAGAGCTGGTCCCAGCCCTGCAGGTGAGGGCTCCCCAGAGCAGAGAGAGGGGCAGGATCCCCTCTCTCCATCCCTGGCCTCACTGCTTTGGATGCAGCCTAGGCTGCCCTTGGCCTTCTGGGCTGCCAGTGCCCATTGCTGGCTCCTGTGCAGCTTCTCCCCCACCAGCACCCCCAAGTCCTTCTCTGCAGGGCTGCTCTCAATCTCAGCATCCCCCAGCCTGGATTGATAGCAAGAGCTGCATCTCACTTTGCCTCCAGCCATCAGGAGTTAGGCAGCACTGGAGGGTTTTGGAAGCAGCATCTTCTCTCCCTCTGTCCTTTACCCACCAGCAGCATCTCTGTCCCTTACCTGCTTTGGCAAAGCCTGTTCCATCAAAGTATGTTCCTTCCTGTGCAGTGACAAAGCACTTCCCAACCCTGAAGCTGGAGGTTGGGTTATCCAGGTCAACAGGTGATTCTGTCATGTGAAAGCCTCTGATGCAGCCGTCGATGCTGTAGGTGACCTGCAGGCAACATTCCAAACACAAGGTGAGCCTGTGCCAAGGCAGCTGGGGTGCTCAGGAGAAAGGCCTGGACTCTGCCTGTCCTCTGCTGTTCTGCTGGGCTTATGGAGCTGCATACAACCTGAACTGGACATGGCTGACCCTTGCTGCCTGACTGCAGCTGGGATCCAATCTCAGCCTAACCCAGGATGAAAGGCATTGCTTGAGAGGGCTGAGTCACATCCATCTGCCTTAATGGAGGGGACATCAAATACTGCACTGCATAATGAAACACAGCAAATTACATCAGCAGAGCAGGGATTTAATGGCCTCTCCTTTACCCTCTTAATTGACTGGGCTCTGGGCTTTGTGAGGAGATGAAGACAGAGCTCTCTGGGCTGCTGGTAATTTCACCAGGGCTTCCCCCCTGCCTCCTTTAATCACTTTACAATGGGCCTAATGTTGCATGGTAAGACAGAGCTAATGCAGGTCCACAGCTCCTCCAATGAACAAAGCTGCCACATAAAGGCTATTGCCTCTACATAGTTCTTTGTGTAACAGCCACACACAGGCCTGGTGACCACAGTGACAAGGGCCATGTGTTGGCCAGGGAGGCAGGAGATGTGCTGAGGTGTATGGAGGCTCCTGTGCAGGGTGGCAAACTGCTACTCTACTCTGACCTGCACTGGGAGCACAGTGCTGGGACTGAGAGGGTGGTATGGGCACTGGTGGGGAAAGTGAGTGAGATGTGGCCTGGGGCAGGAGTAAGGAGCTGATTAGTGCATCCCAGTGGGACCTCTGAAAGTCACTCAGGGAGCTCTCCCTCCCTTTTCTCTCTGAGGTGTGCAGAAACTGCTTTTTTGATAATTGACTTCAGACACAGGCTTTGATCTTTGACTTAGAGTCAGGAAAATGCATCCCTGAGATCAGTGGGAGAGGGGAAAGAGATCTCCAAGTACTTTGAGGAAGAAAAGGAAGCCACAGCCATAAGCAGTGCTGTGGAGGGAGGACAATAAAAATCAGCACATAAAATACAGCTTAGAGTTCTGTACAAGCACAGAAAGGAGAGGTCTGGACTCTGCACACTGCCTCCTCCCCCAGCATCCTGAGTGGTCATTTGGAAGAGCTGCCAAAGAATTTCTTCCTTGTCAATCAAACCTGAGTGGAGTCAGAGAGCTCACTGCTGCCAAAGCACTGCTCCAACTTTTCCTGACAACTTGAGCAGCATCAGTGAACCAGTTCAGTGCTGAGCTGAGCACTGCTCAGACTCTTCAGGAAGAGATTTTCTTTTTTTTTTTTCTTGTTATGAAGAAAGAAAATGCCACAAAAGCAAACAGATCTTGCCACCTTCAATGGGAGAATAGAGCACAGAAAGTCAGGACTGGGAGACAGCTTGGGAACCTTCCCTGAGTTAAGATAATTTCCCTTTCCCTTGTGACAAAGCAAATCATAGAATCATAGAGTCATAGAATCATAGAGTCATAGAATCATAGAGTCATAGAATCATAGAACAGTAAGGCTGGAAGGGACCTCAAAGATCATCCAGTTCCAACCCCCTCCCCAACACCTCCCACTAGCACAGGTCACTCAAGGCCTCATCCAACCTGGCCTTGAACACCTCCAGGCAGGGAGCAGCCACAACCTCCCTGGGCAACCTGTGCCAGTGTCTCACCACCCTCACTGCAAACAACTTCCTCCTAACATCCACTTTCAATCTCCCCTCTGCCACTTCAAACCCATTGCCCCTTGTCCTGGCATTGCAAGACCTTGTCAATAGTCCCTCCCCAGCCTTCCTGGAGCCCCCTTCAGATCCTGCAAGGCCACTCCAAGCTCTCCTGGAAGCCTTCTCTTCTCCAGGCTGCAGAGCCCCAACTCTCTCAGCCTGTCCTCACAGCAGAGCTGCTGCAGCCCTCTCAGCATCTTGGTGGCCTCCTCTGGACTGGCTCCAACACTTCCATGTCCTTCCTGTGCTGGGGGCTCCAGAACTGCACACAGGACTGCAGCTGGGGTCTGAGGAGAGCAGAGCAAAGGGGCAGAATCCCCTCCCTTGCCCTGCTGCCCACACTGCTCTTGCTGCAGCCCAGCACACAGTTGCTTCAGATATTGGAAGGCTACTGTAAGGTCTCCTGAAAGCCATCGGAGTAACTGACTCTGCTTTTCCTAATTCTTCACTTCCTTGCACTAAATGGATTCTGGGCCAGATCTTTCCACTGAAAGGCTGTAATGTACCTCCAGTAAAATCCTTTTTTATTAAATCCATAATGTGAGGGAGCAGCACAAGATAAACCCAACCTGGGAGGACACTGGCACCAATTAAACAGTACTGAAGCGGTTCAGCAGAACTTCTTACCGGCCCAATCCTTCTGGTTGTGTAGTTAATGGGCAGGCCTCCAACGTAGAGCATGCCCACAACATCCAGGATATCAGCCCTCCTGGGGCTGACAGTGCTGTTGGACACATCATCCACTGTCAGGGTGCCCTCTTGCTTGGTCCGGGTGACTCTCACCTGCAAAGGCACAAAGACACTGCGCTTACAGAGGGGTTGCTGGCAGCCTCACAGTCTGACCAGAGAACAGCATGGGCCAGCACAGCTCTGGGACAGTCTGCAAAGGGGCAGGAGGCACTGATGTGCTGGTTTGAAGCTGATTGGAATGTTTAGGTTATAGGCTGTGAAAAGAAAACTAATTAGAATATTTATGGGCTGTGAAAAGAAAGCTAACTGGAATATTTAGGTTCCAGGCTGTGAAAAGAAAGCCAATTGGAAAATTAAGATCATAGGTTGTGAAAAGAAAGGTAATTGGAATATTTAGGTTCTAGGCTGTGAAAAGAAGGCTAATTGGAATATTTATAGGCTGTGAAAAAAAAGGTAATTGGAATATTTATGGGCTGTGAAAAGAAAGCTAACTGGAATATTTAGGTTCTAGGCTGTGAAAAGAAAGCTAATTGGAATATTTAGGCTATAGGCTGTGAAAGGTAATTGGAATATTTAGGCTATAGACTGTGAAAAGAAAGGTAATTGGAATATTTAGGTTCTAGGTTGTGAAAGGTAATTGGAATATTTAGGTTCTAGGCTGTGAAAAGAAAGGTAATTGGAATATTTAGGGTATAGGCTGTGAAAGGTAATTGGAATATTTAGATTCTAGGCTGTGAAAAGAAAGGTAATTGGAATATTTAGGTGCTAGGCTGTGAAAAGAAAGCCAATTGGAATATTTAGATTCTAGGCTGTGAAAAGAAAGGTAATTGGAATATTTAGGTGCTAGGCTGTGAAAATAAAGGTAATTGGAATATTTATAGGCTGTGAAAAGAAAGCCAATTGGAATATTTAAGTGCTAGGCTGTGAAAAGAAAGCCAATTGGAATATTTAGGTTCCAGGCTGTGAAAAGCAAACAATGGTGATGTCTACTTCTCTCCTAGGTTTGCTGAGACCTATAAAAACCAGAACAGAGCTATAGATAAGGCAGCCTCTCCCTGGCTCTGGCTGTATTAGTAACTCCTCTGCCTGGACCTGTGTAACCCAACTGATCATTTCCTTCTAATCCCCCTTGCTGAGTCTTCCAGCTCACCTTGCACGTAAGGCAGACTCTGGGATAAGGGAGAGGGTGGAAAGAAAGTGGAAGGGTGGTTGGGAGCCCCTCCTGGGCACTCTGACTGCTGGGAGGGGTCTTGTATTTCTGTATTACTTTTAACTTGTATATCACTGTATACAGCTGTAAATATCTGTAATATATCATAAATATCTGCTTGTAAATTGTGCTAAGCTGTGAATATAAAGCTTCATCCCTTCCAGCTGGCTGAGTCTAGTCTGGGTGATTTCATTGTGTGTGTGTGTGGAGGGGATGACCCCAGGAACCACTACAAGTGGTTAGCTCCTGTGCAAGCTCTTGTGTGAACCTGATCTTAGAGTTTCTCCAAACAAAACAATTCTATGACTCTGTGATTCTAAGACTGCCTTTTCATTACAGGCTCATAGCATTGTTTGGGTTGGAAAAGGCTTCCAAGATCATCCAGTCCAACCATCAGCCCAACCCCACCATGGCCACTAAACCATGTCCCCAGGTGCCATGGCCACACATTTCTGGAACACCTCTGGGGATGGGGACTCCACCACCTCCCTGGGCAGCCTGTGCCAATCCCTGACCACTCTTGTGGCAAACAAATTTTTCCTCCTCTCCAACCTAACCCTCCCCTGGCACAATTTCAGGCCATTTCCTCTTGTTGTATCACCTGACTCTAGGGAGAAGAGCTCAATCCTCACCTCACCGCAACCTCCTTTCAGCCTCCTCTCATGCAGACTGCACACCCCCAGCTCCCTCAGCTGCTCCTCCCCAGCCCTGTTCCCCAGCCCCTTCACCAGCTTCATTGTCCTTCTCTGGGCCTGCTCCAGCCCCTCAATGTCTTTCCTGTAGTGAGAAGCCTGATGCCTGCTGGGCCTGCCTGGGTGAGGAGGGACCATGACTCTTATTTACTACAACTGCTGAAAGGACTCAAGGCTTCTTTTAAGAGCTTGGTTGTTACTACCATGGGCATGCAGAGCATTGTTTGTCCTGGAACCAGGTGCCCATTTCAGGCACTAGGAACAGTAAATGTTCAATGTTCATGGCACTGGTTGCAAATTTTTTTGCAGCACATCTTTGCAGGCAACACTGAGTTCATGGTTCCACTGCTCTGCATGTACCTCAGGTTCCAGTGCATGCTAGAGGAAATAGAATGCAGGCTGTGATGGCCTGCTGGTACCCTGGCTTCTGTTCAGACAAGTGAATGGCATCTGACCAGCCCTGCTGAGACCACATCTGGAGTGCTGTGTCCAGTTCTGGGCTCCCCAGTTCTAGAGGGACAGGGAACTACTGGTGGGTGTCCAACACAGGCTTTGAGGATGCTGAAGGGCCTGGCA
>WBNM01019850.1:0-25282 GCA_013399055.1 Ramphastos sulfuratus
CCCAAACCCACATCAATAACCTCTAGATTTAAAAAAGTAGTGCCTGCACTGCCTCATAGCAAGCCAGCTTCTCCCCTACATTCTTTAAAGTATGGCCAAAAGAAAAGCTGAAAAAAAAATATTCTAGAATCTCTGACAGCAAATTACAGATTAGGCTTCTCAGAAAAATTCACTTTTCTGCCTACTCCAGTTCACTTTCTCTTTCAATAATAGGATGTTTAATTTCTGATGAGTACAAATATGAGAACGCCAATTGTATCTTGACAACAGGAACAGTCTGTGTTTCTGTTTCATGAAGTCTACATGAGTCAATATTTTGACTGTAGGAGTTACCACTCAAACTTATGCTACCGAACCACCAGCCTGGTTTCTCTGCTGCTTAGAAATAAGAATCATGGCAACTTGTGATTTTTTTTCCATCTGAAATACTTTCCATTGAAACTGGTAACACCCTCCAAGTATACAGAAAGGCATCTGTTGGATTTAAAATAATTTGACTTATTTTTTTGCCCAGCCATCCACCTGTCTGTTGTGACAGCCTAGAATTGCAAGAATAAATTATAGACCTGATTGTCAGCTCTCAAATGTATTTTTGTTTTCTATGTTGTCTTAAAGTCTGTGTAAATATCTGTAGTTGGGTAATGCATTCAACTTCTTTCCTTTTGAAATCGTCTCAGAACTTTGATTATGCTGCCTGTGCTTAGAAAATGTTGTAAAAATATAGACTGCTTGAGAATAATATCTATAATATTAAGAATAATATCTAGAAACTACAGAACACTGGTGAGCAAGACAAAAATTAAACTTTATCTGTGTTTCCTTCAACAAGACTAGTAGAAATTCCAAATCATTCCTGTGACGCTATTCTCTAACTGGCAGCAATCTAAACTGCCTGCAGACCTCTGGAAAATAACTGATGAAATATCACATTTTTAAAACAGTTGGGGTTTGTGGGTTGATTTTTCACATCCAGCTGTACAGTGTTTAAGGAGTCACAACTGCACACATTAGGGAGGCACACTCACTTGCAGAGAGCTAATCCATCCCAGGACCAACATTTATCTTATCTCTAAACCAGTACATGTTCAGCACCATTAAGTATGAACTTTTACAGCACATAGTTACGACAACATCCACTAAAGCTAGAGAAGTGAGGTATATCTGGGGGGTTATAATCACTGATTTGTGTCTGCATCATGATTCAAGATAGAATCAATAACACAGGGGGTGTGAGGAGCACCTTCAAAGTTAAGTTAGGCTGTCAAAACTTGCCATTTTATTATAGCCCCTTTTTCCTTTTTTTCTTGTTAAAAATCTTCCAAAATGAAACCTTGGACTTGTTCAAACATTGTCACCTTGAGAAAACTCATTACTAATCTTGACTCCTACATCAGCAAAACCATCATGCCTGCCAGTTTTCTCTCACTGTTATGAGCACTTTAAATTGTTTAACAACAGAAGTGGGATTTTCTTATTAATTGGGAAACTATTTGCTAGATCCTATACTTGTAGCTAATATTTCTCCCTTAATAGTTTCATATTAGCTCTAGTAACTATATTTAAAATACAGAATCATAGAACATAGAATAGCTTGAATTGGAAGTGACCTCCAAAGGTCATCTAGTCCAAACCCCTCTGGAGTCAGCAGGGGCAACCTCAACTAGATCAGACTGTCCAGAGCCCTGCTGAGCCTCATCTTGAATATATCCAAGGATGGGGCCACAACCACCTCCCCGGGCAACCCATTCCAGTGTTCCACCATCCTCATGGCAAAGAACTTGTTCCTAACATCCAACATAAATCTGCTCTTCTCTAGTTTGAAGCCATTACAGTCTCTCTCCAACCTTCTTGCATGCCCTCTTCAAGTACTGGAAGGCTGCTATTAGGTGTCCCTGGAGCCTCCACTTCTCCAGGCTGAATGACTCCAGCTCCCTCAGCCTATCCTTGAGGCAGAGCTGCTTCAACCCCCTAATCATTTTCATGTCCCTTCTCTGGAGCTGTTCAATTAGCTCTATGTGCTTCCTTTATTGAGGGCTCCAGAGCTGGATGCAGCACTCCAGGTGAGGTCTCACCAGAGCAAAGGGGCAGAACCACATCTCTCTATCTGATGGCAATTCATCTTTTGATGCAGCCTAGGCTGTGATTGGTCTTCTGGACTGCAAGCTGACCACTGTCTGCTCATGTCCAGCTTCTCATCTATCAGCACCCCCAAATCCCTTTCCTCAGAGCTGCTTTCTATCACCTCATCCCCCCAGTCTGTATTGATAGTGAGGATCGTTCCAACCCAGGTGCAGAACCCTGCCCTCGCTCTTGTTGAACCTCATGGGGTTCACCTGGGCCCACCTGAGGTCTTCAGCTTGTTGACATCACCACTCAGCTTTCTGTCATCTGCAAACCTGCTAATGGTGCACTCAATCCCACTGTTTGTATCAATGACAAAAATATTAANTTGCCTTCAGCAGTGCTTTGAAGCTATAGAATAAACTGCAGATTTGATGCCTCTTTTGAGTCCTAACCTTTCTGAAGTACAACAGTATGTTGATATTGAAGCTTAACAAACATTCAGGTCTGAGCATCTCCCCTTGTGCTTGAGAACAGATGCCATGGCTGAAATGTACCTGGACATGGAAGCCATTAAGCAGAACAGTTCTCAAAGAGCTGGAAGATGGAGTTTATAATGAAAATAATAATGAGTCACTATAACATGACTTAGAATAAACATTCTTGCCATGGTGGTATAGAAGACATGTAGTCTTTTGGAATATTCCTGTAGAAGACCTACTATTATTACTGTTTTAGACACTTCTCCTATGGAGACAGGCTGAGGGAGTTGTGGCTGTTCCATCTGGAGAAGAGAAGGCTCTGAGGAGACCTTATTGTGGCCTTCCAGTATCTGAAGGGGGCCTACAAGAAAGCTGCCGAGGGACTTTTTAGGGTGTCAGGTAGTGATAGGACTAGAGGGAATGGAGCAAAACTAGAAGTGGGTAGATTCAGATTGGATATTAGGAAGAAGTTCTTCTCTATGAGGATGGTGAGAGCCTGGAACAGGTTGTCCAGGGAAGTGGTGGAAACCCCATCCCTGGAGGTCTTTAATTGAGGCTGGATGTGGCTCTGGGTGGCCTGATGTAGTGTGAGGTGTCCCTGCCCATGGCAGGGAGGTTCAAGCTGGATGGTCCTTGATGTCTCTTCCAGCCCTGACAGTTCTATGATTCTATGTTCAATACCAATCAGGTAATACAAAACACTTGAATGTGAATTCTTAGAGCAAACAGCCTTTAAAGCAAGTCTTTTATTTTAAGAAGGAGCACAATCAACACCAGTTTTTGGATTTTTTTTTTTGATCTAACAGTCTGCAGACATTAAATTAGTAACTGTCCTAGTGGCACCACTACTTATAAGTTAGACAAGAAGGTTGAGATTGTAGTGATGGTGTTCATTATTCCAAGCTTTATTTTGAACTTCTAATTGTGCTTCATTTAGAAGCACCTTCTGCCACTGAGAAAAAATGTCTCATGAGTTCATGAACTTAACAAGCTACTCAACTTTCTTCTTTACACATCACACTATGCCTTAATAGAATATAACTGAACAACTGAAGAATACGTAGCAGCCTACCTTCACATCAAACAAACTGCTGCACTACAGATAAATCATGTCATTGACAGTGAATAAAAAAAGAACAGAAACACTACCCATCACCTACCCCAAAGCAATTACTTAGCCGGAAGTCCCATCGGTTAATTAGGTGAAGGAAATCCGGTAATGCATCCCAAAAACCACACAGATGTGAGATGCTGATTTATTTAGAGGTAAATGTTCTTGTTCTGCTAAATTAGTCTTTTGTTGTTTGGGAAAAAAGAACCAAAAGCTTGACTAACACTTAAATTTCTCTCCAGTGCTTACATGAAAGCTAATTTTTTAACTCATCTAACCAGCGAATCGGAGAATCACAGAATGTCAGAGGCAGGAAGGGACCTCAAAAGATCATCCAGTTCAAAACCCCTCCAGAACAGGATCACCTAGAACAGGCAGGCCTTCAGAGAGAAAGACTCCACAACCCCCTGGGCAGCCTGCAATACTTTATTTCATAATGCAAATAAGTGGAGCACTGCTGGATAAGGAATTGGCTGGATGGTTGCACGCAGAGAGTGGTGATCGATGGCACAATGTCCACCTGGAGACCAGTGCCAAGTGGCATCCCTCAGGGGTCAGTGCTGGGACCAGTGCTGTTTAACATCTTTGTCAGTGACATGGACAGAGGAATCAGTGCACCCTCAGAAAGTTTGTAGATGACACCAAGCTGTGTTGCACAGTCGACTTGCTAGAGGGCAGGGATGCCATCCAGAGGGACCTGGACAGGCTGGAGAGGTGGGCCCAGGCCAACCTCATGAAATTCAACAAGGCCAAGTGTAAGACCTGGGTCGATGCAACCCCAAGCACAAATCCAGGCTGGGTGGCAAATGGCTGGAGAGCAGCCCTGAGGAACAGGACCTGGGGATCTGGGTTCATGAAAAGCTCAACATGAGCCTGCAGTGCATGTGCACAGCCCAAACAGCAACCGTGTGCTGGACTGCAGCAAGAGCAGCATGGCCAGCAGGGCAAGGGAGGGGATTCTACCCCTTTGCTCTTGTCAGACCCCACCTGGAGGACTGTGTGCAGTTCTGGAGCCCCCAACACAAGAAGGACATGGAAATGTTGGATCAAGTCCACAGGAGGGCCATGAAGATGCTCAGAAGGCTGCAGGAGCTCTCCCATGAGGACAGGCTACAAGAGTTGAGGCTCTGCAGCCTGGAGAAGAGAAGGCTTCAAGAAGACCTTGGAGTCACCTTCCAGTATCTGAAATGGGCCTACAGGAAGGCTGGGGAGGGACTATTACAAGGTCTTGTAATGACAGGAGAAGGAGGAATGGGTTTAAATTGGAAGAGGGGAGATTTAAACTGGATGTTATGAAGAAGTTCTTTCCAGTGAGGGTGGTGAAACACTGACACAGGTTGCCCAGGAGGTTGTGGATGCTCCCTCCCTGGAGGTGTTCAAGGCCAGGCTGGATGAAGCCTTGAGTGACCTGTACTAGTGGGAGGTGTCCCTGCCTATGGCAAGAGGGTGGAACTAGATGATCTTTGAGGTCTCTTCCAATGTAAACCATTCTATGATTCTGTAATTCTATGGTTTTCATGTGCCACTTTTGTATTGGTAGTGGCAAAGCTGAGTAGAAAATGTGGTTACATTTCCTAGGATATAAAATGAAAATACTGAGGGAAAAAATGACACAGAAAATAATTTTGTTTTTAAAAGGCTACTTGCAGTTTCACTTAGAAAATTCTGAAAGTATATGTATAAAAATAGATAATATTTAATAGAGGGGGGGAAAAAAGCTTACTTTTCCTTTCCCAATAACAATTTCAGATTTACAAAACATTGGATTGCTGCAAAATTCTTGAAAATGTCATGCTGGTTATGAAGGTAAACTTGATTTTTCCTAAAACAAGAAAGAGGAAAGGTAAAAGTGCATATATGCTTACATATACTTATCCTGATGTAAAGGGTGAAATCAGTGGACAGAGACCACAATATCCATGTTTGTATTTGAAAAATAAACCTGAGCTTTTCTAAATGGCACTCTGTATTTATGTAAGTATATACTTTAAGGAAAATTTGCAATGGTAATACAAAGGAGGAGGATTAGAACAATCAAGTGCAATTTCTCCTAATTTCTTTGTCAGTAAGATATAAATTAAGATAAATAGGTTCTTTGAGGGAGGAAAGCAAAGGGGATTGTTTGCTCCATCTCAGATTTATAACCTGACGGATATGACACTGGGACTTGAAAGTCCTCGTACGTTTTGTTGTATTTTGCTGTAAAGATCCCAGCATTCTGCAGTTAAAGTGCACTGCAGACAAAAAAGATGAAGGAACTCTAATGAATGATGCTCAGATGAAAAGAATCAGTGAAAACATCCAGCTGTGCTAGAAAGGCTTCAAATTACCATTTACGCAACAGACGCATGCAATAGGTGTTGGGAAGGAAAAGAAAATTATTATGAACAGTCTCTTTGGCAAAATATCAATGGAATTCATTTTTCAATTGCAAGAGAAATGTACAGCAGTGGAAATAATTGAAGGAAAGCATGTACTACTGGAAACTGACTGCTATCCCTGGAAGACTTTGATCATTGTATATGTTCAGAGATAGAAGGTAAATTGGAATGAATTGCCATTAATATATAATGGTTAGCATAACACATACATTCCTCTTTTGGATGATAGATGAAGTCTAACTATGAACATAAATAGTTAATCTTTTCTCATGTTGTTGGGTCATGAGAGAAGGTGGACACACAGAAAAAAAATTTTGTTTAAATAGCTGCACACCCTGCTCTAACAATGTGTAGCACTCCAGCCTCTCTTCAACCCTCCACATCTCTCAGAGCGGAAGCTGCATGATGTGCTGGGAATGTACAGGCTCCTATGAAAGACTGGAGAATCATAGAATCACAGAATGCCTTGGATTGGAAGGGACCTCCAAAAGTCATCTAGTCCAAACCCCTCTGGAGTCAGAAGGAGCATCCTCAACTAGATCAGGTTGTCCAGAGCCCTGTCAAGCCTCACCTTCAGTATCACCAGGGATGGGTCCCCCAGCCACCTCCCTGGGCAACCTGTTCCAGTGTTCCACCACCCTCATATTAAAGAGCCTGTTCCTAACACCAAATCTAAATAATCTAAATTTGCTCTTCAGGCTCCTAGTCTCCTTCCTGGACTTGCTCCCCTACTTTTTATACCTAACATCCAACCTAAATCTGCTCTTTGGCCTCCTAGTCTCCTTCCTGGCCTTGTTCCCCCACTTCTTATACCTCTGACAGTACTGAATATTCCAGGCTCAGAATTCACCCCAGTTACTTTATTTATTATAAATATATTATAGTTGTGATGCACCCCAGTGCCTCACAGCTAATGCCAGCACACTTGTGCCCTGAAAAGTCCTGCAAGATGTAATTTTGTAGTATAAGCCAGTGTCAATATGACACTGAAAAAGGGACAAAAGCTTGTGCAGGATAAAAACAAACTAACCCAACATGTATGAGAAGAGAAAACTACTTCTTCAATCATTATTTATAAGCTGAGATTTCAGATGTCCAATGCCATTATAAAATCCATAAACCAGAATTAAGAAAAAAAAAAAAAAAGAAAACAAAACAAAACATCTTTTTGATGTTTGAAAAAAGCTGCTAGAATCTAGGAAGAGATTAAATACAGGTGTGGGATTTAAAAAAATTATTATTATGCTTTGTTATATAAAATCCTCAGACAGGAGGAAGAGTTACAAACTTAAGGACTACCCCAATAAATTTTCAATTAAATAACTAAATTAATGTAGAGATATTTAATTAAAGTTGCACTAGTTTTTACTAGTGCAGTTAATTACACAGCTATCTAAAATTAAATCTCACCCAAACCCTTTTTACATTTCTGCAGCTCATCTGATACAGATATAATTAACATTCTAGAAGCTCACCTATGCATCTGAATATGGGAAAAAAAAAACAAGCCACAACCGAAATCAAAACCTGCTGAAAGTAGAGTTTGAGAGGCTGCTGCTATAATGGGATTTATACAATCCTTAGAGTGGGAGAACAGCACACACAAAAACCTCAAAAACAAATCTGGGTTTTCAAATCTGCACAGACTTATTCATTCAGTATCACAGGCCAAGAACCTTTGAAGATTTCCACAAGTGAAGGATTGACATGACCAGGAAACAGGGAGATAAATCCTGTTGAATTTATATGTGCCTTCCAGTGAAGTAATCAGGACCTGTGTAGGTAAGGAATGCAGCACTGCCACTTAAATTCAAGAGGAGATGTGAGCATCCTAGCATAAAGGAAAATTGCTTTTTCATAACTGGAATGTCTCTGAAGTTTGGTGGCCTACATTATCCCTCTCCCTTTCTTGATCATTTAATGACTGATTGGTTGGGTTTTTTTGTTTGTTTATTTGTTTTTTAAGGTCAAGTCTAGGCTGTCCTGTCTTTGTTGCCAGTTAAATACAGATCTATTTCCCACTCAAGACTGACTCAAAACCACCACATTTGTTTTATATAACAAGTAAACAGCTAACATAAACATTTTAGGTAATGACTGATCTAGACAAAAATAACAGACTCAGGTAGCTGGGAGGAGTGATATTGTATTATTTAGGATTAGAGAGAAGTCTTTGAAGACTTACTCTTTATAAGAGAGAAAAAAAAAAAGAATGTTAACTAAAGTACAGTTTGAGACTATTGCAAAAGGAGTTAATTAATCTATTATTAATAAAACAGGCATACCCTGAAGTAGAACAAAGGGTGACTAAAGCAACAGGGCATTCAGAACTAAAATTTGAAGCTGACCATTTCAATAGCTTACTCTGGAAGTGGCAGTATCTGTGAGCATAGTAATACAGTACTCATGTGCTATCCAGATTAGCACTACATGGGCGTATCTTCTCTTCTGGGCCCCTCAGGAGTTCTGAGAGTATACAAAAAGTAAAATTGTTCATTTTGGATAAAGATACAAAGCTGAAATACACAACCTCTCCTCAATATTTTTCTAACAGATATTTATTTTCTTCTCTGTTACTAAAAGTGTGCAAAAGATAAAAATCGACCAAATTTTTCCTAATACTTCATGCACAAAGTCCTCTTCTAACAAAAACTTGGATGAGAATCCCACCTCTGTGTCACGGCACTTGGGGCTCTGAACTGAGACCTGATCTTATTGATCTGAAGCCAAAATGTTAACCTGAAAAGGTTAATTTGATATTATATTGATTTCCAACTTGTGGTTCAGGCATCTCTTTGGACACACAAGCAAATCAGGTGCACTTCTCTTTACCATACAAACTCATAGAGGTTTACATGCATATGCAGCTACACAGGCTTTAAATGTAGCATCTGAAATACAAGGTACAACTGCCCTAGCAGTTTAGGTAGAGTAAGAAAATGAAAAAAAAAACCCAAACCAAAAACCAAGGAACCTCCAAAGCATGATATTAGTATGAAGAACCATCTTTCTTTGGAGGGAGAAAACTATTAACTTTTGTGTGTACAGAAAATGCAATGCATTTCCCTTCTTGCATAGTAAAATCTGGTGAATGTACACAAATAACCAAGGCAGTAAAAATCCATAGAAGCTTGATCAACCCATAACAATCTATCTTTCTGCAGCCATTTGAATCACCCTCTCTTGCCTTGAGCTTTCAGTGCAACAGGACCCTGGCAAATTGCTATAATCTCCTTTAACCCTAATCACCATTTTAATCAAAAAAGGTGGGGCAGCTTGGAATTTGTACAGCAAGGTTAGCACTGCAACTGTCATTCTATTTGCTAAATACACAGAGTATGCGGCTAAAAGGTTGAAATGGTTCAAACTTTTATTATCTTCAGAAGATTACATTCCAGCATTAATATTTGACAAGCAAAAGAAAAGAAATTTATGAGACTGTTTTGAAGAGCTTTAGAAGTCTGCTTAGAGCATGGGTATATTTTTCTCTAACTCTGACCTTAAAAGAGTACTTGGGAAAAGAAAAGGTTGTGATTCACAAAACTGCCATGACTAAAAGCCTACCTCACCTGCATCATTTAATTTCCACATCCATTTCTTCCCATGTGAGATTATAAATTTAAGCTGTGTTCTCAATTTGTTTGTTTAATGTTTTTCTTGCTACCTTTATTATTTTTTTTACAAATACTTGAATTGTCTGACTGATGGTATGACAGAAGCTTACACGGAAAGGAAGAAAGGAAGCTTCAAGGAGAATAAGAGCAATGAGAGAAAGTAAAAAGAGCATCAAGGAGATTGGAGGAAGTGGCAGATTAAAGGAAAAAGCACACAACTGTGATTTTCAGCTAGAAGAGATTCAGCAGCTGCCATTAAAAACCTGCTGCTCTACTTGAGGCATATTGATCAGACTATTGCAATGCTTTCTGTACAACTCAGAGAGCCCTCTCTGTACTTCAAATTATAGCAATGTGATACTACTGTGGAAATAATACTTATCTCAAACAACTAACAGATAATTTTAAAGAGGGAAAATTGTCCTGTATTTCTCCCTCTTTTCTTTTCCAGAAAAGGATGCTGCACTTTTAATGTTCTGCTCATCTGTTCACTGTTAGTGACAAGTGGAGAACATTAGATTGCAGACAACTGCAAGAAGGTTTATTTCTAGGATTTCTAGCTGCTTTGCACACACCATTCTTGTGCTGATATATAAAATATGTTTTTTAAAAAGCAAACACTTCCTTGATGAATGATATTACTAAGACAGTCCTTATTTTCCACCTGAGTGTGTCTCAGTCTTCAAGTGTCTCACAGTTCACTATCACACAGGTACTTTTAAATATATTGTACTCTAATACAGAAATGCTGGAGGACACAAATGCGTCATTTGTGTCTCCTACATACCTCTGTTGTTGTAATGCCCTTTTTGGTGTTATTGTTTCCTCTTACCTATTAAAACCTATTGTATCAGTCTAAATTATGAAATTTCATTAAATATTGAGCAAAAGAGAGAAGGAAAAAAAAATAAGAGAGAAAAGAGCACATTCACACTGTCATTTGTTTTCAACCACAATGCAAAATCCTTCCAACACAATCAGAAAAGGAAAAAAAAAAATATCTTTTGTCTTCCTCTCTAGGTACACAAATGACATTCATGTTCTTATGTGAGTATTGTAAGAATCAAAACGCCTCAAGCCTTAGGTCTTATAATTTTTTAGAACATACCAAATTCAATGGACCTCCATAAAAAATAGAATACTCTTAATTATGAATAAATCAACTAAATTAGTAACATGAGATGGGTATGCAATTAAAGAAGTGTTAACTGAAACTGGAAACACAGCTGTATACAGCTTGGAGATGAATCACAGCAGTAATGACGCAGCTGTTTATAAGATGTGATTATGTTTAGCAGGAGCATACTATTGAAACTCCCCAGCCTGTTCTTATATTGTGTCACTGAAATGGTTTTTAAACCCATGAACGCCAGGAATCAGGATCTCAGGGATGGCAAATTAGGCTCCCTGGAAATGTGAATTAGTGTTGTCTGAATGTCAGCAATTTAATTCTCCAGCTTTCAAAGAATGTAGACATGGAGCCAACAACAAACATCTGTTAGTTATATGCTCATTCAGAAAGAAAAAAGAAAAAAAAAATCAATCTCTGGCAAGCTAGAGCCTGTCTGAATTTGGGAGAGTGAAATACAGTAATACTGTATTTCTCTAAGCACTAACACTGCTGTGTGAATACGCTGATCATGTAAATAACATAGCTCAGGAGCTCATGAGATCTACTTTGTGTACAATTGTGAATACATCTTTTCAGAACTATTTCTCCAGAGAGCTAGAAGTATCAGGGACAAGTGATGTTTCCTATCTAAAGGTTTTAGAATTGATTAGCTTTCTAAAAACGGCAAATCAGGCTTTTTATTCTTTCAGCTTTTACATCTTTCCCAGGACTTTCTTTGGTAAACTGTGCAATAAAAGGTTTTTCTTCTGGCACAAAAGAAAAAGCACAAATGTTGCTCTTGGGTCATAAAAGGATATCTGAGCTATGCCAGCTCAGCAGGGAAAACAGTCAGTACAGTTGTGAGGGATGGCAGAGCAGACAAAGCCAATGGCCCGTGATGGCTTAAATTCTAACACACCAGTCTAAAGTCTGTCTTGTACCTCTTATTTTTCAGAGCAGTGCTGCCACTGAGTATCACACAGTAGCACATACGTGAAAAATCTTTGATTCATGTTCTGGAATAGGTTCATAGACTAACAGAAGTAGATTTCACAACTTCCATTAAAAAAAAAAAAGTTTCAATAAACATGTTGAATACTGTAAAATCAGAGTTTGTGCCCAAAGCCCTTTCCACATTCTGTAATGCAGCTCATATCACAAATTCACTATCAGGTATGAAGCAGAGGCCTCAGCCTGTACAACTGTAGTGGTTTAAGACTTCTTGGAAAATTCCAGCCAAGAAAAATTGAGACTTTCGCGAAAGCTCAGTACAGGATGTAAATAAATTAGAGGATTGATTGTAAAAAGGATAATAATGATAAAGTCTTCATTCATTGGTTTGCTCATTGGGATAAAAGTCAGTGCATAAACAATTTTTTTTTCTTTTTGTCCTTGGATTCTGTCTCCTTGCAACTGTCTGCTTTGCACCTCCTCTTATCTCTGTCCTAACTTTCTTGCTGGTACAAACCAACTGGGAGGTAATAGGAGAAGGGAGGGAGAGGGAGGACGATGCAAGTCTGGTTGCTGAAACCCTTCTGGGGTCATCCAGGGGGGGATTTTTATGTTATTTTTCAATTGTAAATAATTGTAAATATTTGTAAATATATTTTGCACATATGCATTGTATTATATACTTTTAGATTTTAGCTTGCTGTAAATACACAGATTCATTTGCTTCCAAGCCTTCTGTGCTAGTCTGGTGATTTTATTTGGGGGTAATTTTCATCCCATCACAATAACTATAAAAACTTGTCAACACAAATTTACATCAAATTGAGTTTGTTTTTATGCCCTGCCCCATCCCCTTTTTTGAATCAATGGGACAGACCCTTACACAATGCAAGCCATCAGAACTACTGTATGATTAAAAGGCTTCTGTGATTTACACCAATTCAACACAATTTTATTCTAATTCGTTTAGTAATGTCCCTTTCTGATCCGTAAATGGTTAGTTCTCTAAAAACTTGTAAATTCATGCGTGAGGTGGTTAAAATAATTAGAAAAATTATGTAGAGTGTAATTGGCAAAGCTAAAATAATCAGCATGACCTGGCACTGGTAAACATCCCAAGCTTATCCCGTCAGCTGTGGGAATTACTGAGCACAGTCGAACGATGTAGGAGCACAGCGTTGAGAGAGAAAATTGGATCTGTCTCTGTCTTTCAGAAACTTTATTTGCTGGGAGATGACCTCCTGTTCACTGGTGGAAAAAAAGGGATTAGATCTAAGAGGAAATCTACATGAGTTCTGCAACAGACCGTACTGTGCTGACAGTATTTCACAGGACATTCACAGCTGAATAAAGTTGTGAGGGGTTTAAGAGAAAAATGTAAACTCTTTCTCCTTAAAGGTAAACCTAGTGAGATTCAGGGATGCATTGCAGATAGCTATGAAAACTGATGTGCAAACTAAATGCAGTTATCTTAGCACTTTGGCTGGCAAAAGTACAGACAAAGTCAGTTCAGGATTTGAAATGTGATGTTCTGAGATAAGAAACTGGAATGCTGGGATATATAAGAAACACAAAGGTATTTTATAGAAGACACATTCTTCTACCTTTTTGAATAACCAAAAAAAAACCCCAAATAATCACTGCACTGTTGAAACAGTGCAGCATCATTAGCATTCTCAGATAAATCCATCTGGTGGCCAGTCAAAAGTGGTGTCCCCCAGGGCTCAGTGCTGGGATCACTTCTGTTTAACATCTTTATTGGTGACCTTGATAAAGACATAGAGTGTGTCATCAGTAAGTTTGCAGATGACATCAAGTTGCATGGCAGCGTTGATCTGCAGGAGGGTAGGGAGGCTCTACAGAAGGACTTGGATAAATTGAATCAATAGGCCAATGTCAATGGTATGAGCTTCAATAAGGCCAAATGCCAGGTCCTGCACTTGGGCTACAACAAACCCAGGCAATGCTACAGGCTTGGGGAAATGTGGCTGGAAAGCTGTCTGGCAGAAAGGGATCTGGAGATTGTGATAGACAAGCAACTCAATATGAGCCAGCAGTGTGCCCAGGTGCAAAGAAAGCCAATGGCATCCTGGCTTGTATTAGAAATGTTATGTCCAGCAGGAGCAGGGAGGTGATTGTCCCCTTGGACTTGGCTCTGATGAGGCCACACCTTGAGTATTGTGTTCAGTTTTGGGCACCTCATTACAAGACGGATGTAGAGGTGCTGGAGTGAGTGCAGAGGAGGGCAGTGAAGCTGGGGAAGGGCCTGGAGAATAAATCTTATGAAGAGCAACAGAAGGAGCTGGGGATGGTTAGTTTGAAGAAGACGAAACAGAGGGGAGACCTCATCACTGCCTACAGCTCCCTGAAAGGATGTTGTGGAGAGGCTGGTGCTGGTCTCTTCTCACAGGTAATTAGTAATAGACCAAAAGGGAATGGCCTCAAGCTGCAACTGGGTAGGTTTGGACTGGACATTAGGAAACATTTTTTCCCAGCAAGAGTGGTCAGGCATTGGAATGGGCTGCCCATGGAGGTGGTTGAGTCACCAACCTTGGATGTGTTTAAAAGTCCTTTGGATGTGGTGTTTGAGGCTATGGTTGAAGGGTAAACTTTGTAGAGTAGGGATAACAGTTGGAATTGCTGATCCTGGGAACATTCCAACTGGAATGTTTCTGTGTTTTCTGTGAAATATGACAGAATTAATTTTTTCCACAGATGAGAGTCATGGATGAGGGTATTGGGGGAAAAGAAAACAAAATACTTGGGATCACTAAAAGAAATCAGAGAGGTGAAAGTGAACAAAACTATGTAAGTAGATTTAGGCTTATTTTTATAGACCAATTAGTCATGCCATTAATTTTTGTTTTAAAACAAACTGCCCTATGGGAGCAAATCAACTTTAAGCACCCATGGAAGAAAAAGACTGCATCTTCAAACTATACACTTAAGAATTCCCAAAGAAAACAGCATACCTTAAAGAAATAACTTCTGTAACACAAGATTTGAATGTTGCTATGATTCTATGGGTACAAAAGGCAGAGCAAATCAATACGGATAAAACCTGAAGTTGTTAGTTCTAGGTCAAGAACCATAATTTATATTATGTTTATTCTACGCCTAAGGTTTTTGCAATATCAGGGTTTTATAAAGTAACAGCTTGCAAAGGAATTCAGTGGTTTAGATAGAGGAGCCACAGGAAGCAATGACCACCTTGAAATAATTCCTTTTGCTGTATGGATTCAAACTAGGAAAAAAATTATAGAAAATATTTGCACATACAATACATGCCAAGAGGTCAAACCATTTCTATTATGTAGTGCCACCATCTGCAGTAACCATACTATTATATGACTTCTACACAGCCTAGAATTTTCTATATAAGGACACAACATTCAGCTTTACTCAAGCTGTGATGAAAACTACAATGGCAATTTTAGACAGCACCTTGTGGAAGCATCCTGAAAAATGACACACTTCATCCCCTGCAAAGGCTGGTTTTAAAGGAGTATCACAAGGCTACTAATACTTTCAGTATTTTAAATATGACTTGCCAACAGTAGTTTCTAAAATGGCAAAAATATCTTAGCTTAAAGTCTTACTGAAGCAAGAAGAATCAGAAACTACAGTACAAAATACTGCTTGGCCTAAAGACTGCAAAAGCTTTCTAAGTAGACAACCTGACATAAAAATATATGCGGTGATATATCCAATTGATATGTCAGAAAGACTCAAAGTGACTCAATAGAGAAAAAAGGCATTAACCATTTGCACTGGAAATTTGCATATTATTTCCCTGCCTCCAGCCTTTTATCAATTTAAATGGTGTTTCTTCTAAAAAAAATCATTTCAGAGCATTTCAAAAGAAGAGATTGGTAAAAATAGGGAGAAAGGGGGATTTTTTTTCTGAGTTTTACATTCTCTGGGTCTAAAAACCTTTAACAATAGTTTGGCACCAGTAAATCTAAGAATCTAAGAGGTTTTATATTGTTTCCAAGGATGTTCATTAAGGTTTTCTTGAGCTACAAGCCTCTGAAAATCACATTAGAGAGAGCATTTACAGGACAGGTCTTAAATTCTGTGAGCTCTCTATCTGCAACAAACGTGTTCCACATTCAAAGCAAACTTTGTACATCTGCCTTAACCTCACTTCAAAGCAAGGGAGCATGAACAGACAGATGATCTGTGTCAGCAGAGTATGTCCCCTCTCTACTACGGGCTATGCATAAGAACCAGAAATTGCTCAGAGTTGTCATCCTTCTGGTGTCAGCAGTTAGCTCACAATATATCCTACCCTACCCTATACAATCCTGCCCCATTCTAATGCATTTGAAATCTAATCTATGAGTTACAATCTCTGACAGTGCAAGGAAAAGGACCTACGATGTAAAAGTCAGGATTGGCAAATGACTTATAATGGCAAACTTAATTTTTGTTTTGCCCTTGTTTGCTTTCACTATTCTGGATGCTGCTAACTGTGCATGGCCCAGCTTTTCATTCTTATGTCTTTTTACCTTTAAAAAAAACCCTAAATTTCATATTAAGCAGCCTGAACATAGTTGATTGGAATAAGGTCACCTTAAAAGGTGTTGAAAAAAACAACAAAAAATTAAGCTATCTGTGCAAGGTATCTATCTAAGGCAAGGTGCTATCTAAAGTAAAAATGAACTTTCCTAGTCTACAGACTTTTGTACTATTGAAACTCAAGAGTTTTAATTGTTCCAATATAAGTTCCACTTCCTTGTGAAAGGGACTGTTACAGTGTACCAGGTTAGGGTGGATCCCTCCCCTGGTAGAATAAACTTACCACAACATGTATTCTTTTTGTGAAGTCAGGAAAAAAAAATTATATTTCTTAAACTAAATATAACAGTGTAGGGGAAAAAATACAACTAACAACCTGAAGGAAAATGGGGAAGGGGTCAAGTGGTGGCGAAAGCAGCAGAAGCAGCAGCAGCAGTCAAAACAGCGGCAGGGGAAGATAGCAGCAGGCGCAGGCGAAGCGGCAGAAGCAGCAAGGGGAAAGTCCAAGCTGTGCTTCCAGACATAAAGCTTTTGGTGCTCCAATGAGATTATATTAACTTATCCATTATTGCCATTCTATGGCCTATCCCCAGAATGTTTGCCTTAGAGCTTCCACCTCCAAGTTTTCTCTGAGGTAGGAATCTAACTCAAACGGCCACATACAGAAATAATTTCAGTTTAAAAGTTTTGAGATGCTAGGATATTGTGCATCATGAACATAGAATCATAGAACGGTAAGGTTGGAAGGGACTTAAAAGACATCTAGTTCCACCCACCCGCCACAGGCAGGGACACCTCCCACTAGTACAGGTCACTCAAGGCCTCATCCAACCTGGCCTTGAACACCTCCAGGGAGGGAGCAGCCACAACCTCCCTGGGCAACCTGTGCCAGTGCCTCACCACCCTCACTGGAAAGAACTTCCTCCTAACATCCAGTCTAAGTCTCCCCTCTTCCAGTTTAAACACATTGCCCCTTGTCCTGTCATTGCAAGACCTTGCAAATAATTCCTTCCCAGCCTTCCTGTAGCCCCCCTTTAGATATTGGAAGGCTACTGTAAGGTTTCCTTGAAGCCTTCTCTTCTCCAGGCTGCAGAGCCCCAACTCTCGTAGCCTGTCCTCAGAGCAGAGCTGCTCCAGCCCTCTGAGCATCTTCGTGGCCCTCCTCTGGACCCAAAGATGAAAGAAAATGAATGATTGCATTCAATCACATCATCCTAGAATGGTTTGGGTTGGAAGTGACCTTAAAGATCATCTAGTTCCAACCCCTTGCCATGGGCAGGGACACCTTCCACTACACGGGTTTGCTCAAGGCCACATCCAGCTGTCATCTTCACTAGTTTCAAGTGGTAGATAGTAAATTAAAGAGCTATAAACTGCATGATTTAGCTTAAAAAGCCACATAACTAGTGAATATTATTTTCCAGTGAATATATTTTCAATAATATAACCTCTGTTTTCCTCAATATCCTAAATGTAGCCTAGTGTGATTCATTTAGATGTATGTTATAAAACATACTCTGTAACTGCTGACTGGTCAAAGGAAATCATAGAATGCCAGAATCACAGAATGTTAGGGGCTGGAAGTGACTTAGAAATATCATCACTAACCCCCGGGCAGAGCAGGATCACCTATACCAGATCACACAGGAATGCATCCAGGCAGGTTTTGAGTATCTCCAGAGAGGGAGACTCCACAATCCCCCTGGGCAGCCTGTTCCAGTCTTCTGTCACCCTCACAGGGAAAAGACTTTTCCTCATGTTCACATGAAACCTCCTCTGCCTCAGCTTCCACCACTGCCCCTTGTCTTGTCACTAGGCATCACCCAGCAGAGCCTGGCTCCATCCCCTTGGCACTCACCCTTTACATATTTATAAGCATGAATGAGGTCACCTCTCAATCTCCTCCTCTCCAAGCTAAATAGCCCCAGTTCCTGCAGTCTCTCCTTGTAAGGAAGATGTCCACTCCCTTAATAATTTTTGCAGTTCTGCACTGGACTCTTTCAAGCAGTTCCCTGAGATCCTTCTTGAATTGAGGGGCCCAGAACTAGACACAATATTCCAGATGTGACCTCACCAGGGCAGGGAAATGTGGAGGAGAACCTCTCTCAACCTACTAACCACAGTCCCTCTAGATCTACTAACCACAGCCCCTCTAGACCTACTAACCACAGCCCTTCAAATCCACCCCAGAATGGCATCGGCCTTCTTGGCCACAAGAGTACATTGTTCATGTTATAAAGAAACTAACAGATATCAACTAATACATCCATTCTCTCTCTTCCTATCATTTGATCATCAGAGAGATAAATCCAATTTATCAATCAGATAAATATACACATAATCAGATACTGTACAACAAAGTGCTTAATTCAGGTTGCATGTGTAATGTGTTTTCTTGCATTTGCTAAATTTTAAGTGCTTTTCTTTGTACTTACAAACAACATAATTTTTTTTATAGTCCCATATACCCATATATGTAAGTAAGAAACAAAAATTCCACAAAGGAAACCTGTATGTGCATAATGAAAGAAGAAATATAAAGTAGGGCGAAATGCAGTTCTTCTACATGGTTATTCAAAACAAATCCAGTTTGGAATTTTATTCTCTGTGAAAAGGAAATCAAAACAAGATAATAAAATTCTAAAATGAATGTACTTCCTATAACAAAAAAATGACCAAAGCAGTTAGAGTTTCAACAGGCTGAAAATAATCACATATCATAAATTTAACACAGGTTTATTAGCTTTCCTGCTGGCATGGCTGGTGATGATAACCACGTCTGCACTTACACACTTTCTTTTACTGACTGCCCTAAACATACCGTAAAGAACAATGAAGGTGTCCTCCTAATTCAGGAGGGAATCTTTCCAGTTTTTGACACACACGTTATTAGAAGAATTGAATCCTACTCCCAACTGTCTGGCTGGCCTTCCTCCACTGGCTTACAGAAATAAATAAATAGGATTTCTAAAGAATGAATGACTGTAAAATTAATCCATCTGTATGGTTTTGCAGACAAACATTGAGCAAAACTGAGACTCAGGCATTGTTATATAACTTCTATGGCCAACTGGCACAGCCAGTTAAATACATAAGAGACCATTAAAGAGCCATGACAACTGTGCTTTTGGCAGAAGTTCCACTTCTCACTGGATATACAAAACAATATTTTAAATAAAGAGTCTGACGGGAAAACTCAACTCCCAAAAAGGATCAAACTCTCCCTCTGCTGGGAAGATGAAATCTGCAACTACGAAGGTAATTTGAAATCTCAAGGTTGAGAAGATCTATGATTTCAGTAATGCCTTAATTAGTGTAGCTATAGGTGAGATAGAATTCTGGCATATTTTTGTATCCTCTGCCCCTCTCTTCATTTTTAGTGTGCCCACAGTTTACACTCATTTTTAAAATCTGGAATAATATTTTTTTTCCTTTTTGCAAGATATAAAAAAAAAAGAGAAAGCAGGTTTTCTATTTAATTATATAACCAGAGCCTTCCTTTCTGAAATTCCTACGCAGTTAACAATTGGACAAATAAACTGAACTGGAGTCTCCTTCTCTGGAGACTTTCAAAACCTGCCTGGATGTGTTCCTGTGTGAACTACCCTAGGGGATCCTGCCTTGGCCAGGAAGTTGGATTCAATGATCTCTGGAGGTCCCTTCCAACCTCTAAAGTTCTGTGATTCTGTGAACCATAAAGCACCAGGAGGGGGTTTTCATTTTCTTCAGGAAAAACAATATAAGAGAATATCCTTAATCATATTCAGATCTTAATTACATGGTTTAGACCTGAAGTGTATTTTCTGAAACTATTACCATGCTATGCATATAGAAACAATCAAAGGACGTGAGAATCTGGTAAACTTGGTTCAATTCAACTGAAAGAGACCTGAAAAAACATTTATTTTACACATATATTTTTGTTGTTATTTCACCTATTTTATGAGTTGTTTGGGGTTTTTTTTGGTTGGTTGGTTTTTTTTTTTCCTTTGGAGAATTTATGGAGGACAGAAGGTGAAGTAAAATAAGAAAACCAAATCAAGCAAATCAACAAATCTAAAAGTTACTATAATATCCCAGTACTGATTTGAAGTTACATTTTAGTGTACATTTTGCTCTGATGTCCATGCCCTATTGAGAGCAGGGTGTGAGCTGAGGACCACTGCCCAGAGTACCCCTGACACAGCTTTAGACAGTCACTGAACTGAAGTATTTCTAAGCACCTTCACTAATACTTGCTAGGACGTTTACGTATGGATTACAGTAATAATTTCACATAGATTTCAGGAAAGAAGGAATTGACTTCTTGCTTTGGTTTTCATGCTGTAAGCTCCTCTGCAAACACAGATAATATGATTTGGCTCATGTTTTTCACCATGGATTGAATGAACCCAGTAATATTTGTGAGGAAGCCAGAAGATGCTGGGTTTTCCTAAATCATTCTTTGTAATGATACTGATTACAATAACATGCATTGCAGAACTCAGTAAAGAGCCTGTCCTTAGCAGAATACAAATATGACTATGACAAAAACTTTAGATAACTGCATGCAGTTATATTAAAAGCCTGATGATTCTTCAGCAGCTTCTGAAAGTTGAGAGTGATGTTTGAGGGAACAGAATAATTGTGGCTGGATTCTCTAACCAAAGGAACAGAATCATACAATCGTCAGGGCTGGAAGGGACATCAAGGATAATCTGGTTCCAACTGCCCTACCATGGGTAAGGACACCTCACACTAGATCAGCTTGCTCAGAGCCACATCCAGACCGGCTTTAAAAACCTTCCAGGGATGGGGCTTTCACCACCTCCCTGGGCAACCTGTTCCAGGCTCTCACCATTTACATAGAGAAGAACTTCTTCCTAACATCCAATCTCAATCTACCCACTTCTAGTTTTGCTCCATTCCTTCTAGTCCTATCACTACCTGACACCCTAAAAAGTCCCTCAGTAGNATGGACACACTCCAGTGCATCCATATCCTTCTTGTAATAGGGGCTCCAGAACTGGACACAGTACCTAAGTTGAGGTCTTCCCAGAGTGGAGTAGAGGGGGAGGCAGCATGCTTCTGCGTCAGATCAATCTTCAGATCTCTGCACACTGGAGAATCTTTACTACTGGTGCAAGATGAGGACTTAGGAACAATACTGAAATTACAGTTAATGCTCCTTTGCAGTTACACTTTATATACAGCAATCACAGAATCGTTTAGGTTGGAAAAGTTCTTTAAGATCAAGCAGTCCAACCACAAATCTTTCCCTCCCTTTATCATGGGCTAGTTTAGCTCTAGCCATTTCATGTGCTTACTCTAGCTTGCTTAATGTTACAAACTACACAGGCCTGGTCCAGTATTAAGGACTAAGACACTTGCTCACAAATGACCACATTTCATTAAAATTTGCTGAACTAGAAGTACTGCAATATAATATTTTTTTAGATGAAAGGCAACTCTTATTTTTTTTTTTCAACTTATTAGAGGTATCATTCTAAATAAGAGCAGGAAGAACATGATTTATATTAAAAAAAATCCTTCTTGATAACTGAAGGTTATATGCCCCATGGGACAGAATCATAGAATCATAGAATAGTAAGGTTGGAAGCGACCTCAAGGATACTTTGGAATTTTTTTACATGTCAGAGACCTTCCCTTTTGACCAGCATTACACCAACTGGATCTCCATCCAAAGTGAAGTGGGTATAACTCCTGTCAATGTGGACTCCCCAACTCTTTCAATGTCATCTGGAGGCAAGGAAAAGTGTGCAAGACATGCTTTCCCCCAGGAGGATCTCATTACACATACTGTTTGAAGCACACAGGATCTGACCATGAGTGCGCTCCTTAGGAGATTCATAACAAATAGCTCCCTGGAGAGATTGCCTCTCCTTTTTACATTTAAGAAAAATGGAAACACAAACAGCTTATTTTCCTCAAAACTACTCCTTTAAAGGCATGAAGCTAATTACTTTCGCATTGCTAAAACTACACAAAAGAGAAGAGTTTTCGGTGACTGAGCTGAGTGTATTAGATTTCATTTATGAGATACCTTCACACAGAACTTCAGGAGCAGGTGTGCTTGAGTCCATAAAAATTGCAAATACAAAATATCTGTGCCCTTAAGTCTAAAATTCTGTATCCCTGCTACTCATAGTTAACCTTCCTTTCCATGTAATTTTCTTCCAGTAGTACTCAGTGCATATTGACCAAAACTGAACAAGAAAAGTAAATTAATCAAAAACGTTGTCATAGAAATATGAAAGAAGTTCTGCAAAGATTCTGCAGCAATTGGATACTATTTACTGAACATCTCACTGTGCAACCACAATATTGTAAATAACTGAATAGTCTGCCTTATCCCTAAATTTGTAAAATTAATATAATATTAAATCTCTGCAAGACTCACCTTAGAATTATGTATTTCCTTCTCTGGTCTTACAAAATCAGTATTGATAAAGTAACAGTCTCCTTTTCTGGAGACTTTCAAAACCTGCCTGGATACATTCCTGTGCAAACTACCCTAGGGGATCCTGCTTTGGCAGGGGAGTTGGACTCAGTGATCTCTGGAGGTCACAGAATCACAGAAACATCCAGGTTGGAAAAGATCCTCAGGATCACCAAGTCCAATCTAGAACCCTACTCTACAAGAGTCACCTTAAACCAATATCCCTAAGCACCACAGCCAAATGACCCTTAAACACATCCAGTGTTGGTGACTCCACCACCTCCCTGGGCAGCTCATTCCAGTGCCTGACCACTCTCTCCATGAAAAACCTTTTCCTCATGTCCAATCTAAACCTACCCAGTTGCAGCTTGAGGCCATTCCCCCTTGTTCTGTCTCAAATTACCTATAAGAAGACGTCAGCAGCAGCCTCTCCACAATGTCCTTTCAAGTAGTTGTAGACCACAATGAGTCCATTCCCTCAGCCTCCTCTTCCTCAAATTAACCACCCCCAGCTCACTCAGTTGCTCCTCATAAGATTTATTCTCCAGGCCCTTCCCCAGCTTTGTTGCTCTCCTCTGGACCCTCTCCAGAACCTCCACATCTCTCTTGTATTGCAGTGCTCAAAACTGAACACAATACTTGAGGTGTGGCCTCACCAAAGCAGAGCCCAAGGGGACAATCACCTCCCTGCTCCTCCTGGCCACAGTATTTTTAATACAAGCCAGAATGCCATTGGTCTTCTTTGCTGCCTGGGCACACTGCTGGCTCATATTCCCTTCCAACCTCTAAGTCCCTTCCAAGCTCTAAGGTTCTGTGATTCTGAACAAGCAAGGTGCCATTTCACCCTTACACAATGCTCTGCAACTTTCTCATAACATTAGATTTCACTATCATTTCAGATCTGATAAGCCTTATGTTCTTAGGTACTTTTCCCATACATAACCCTACAATGAGTATATTTCCCATAGCAACAGCACAGAGGCCTCTCTTTTATGATTTTCTTTTAGTGATATCTTTTATAAAACAGAGTCCAAGGAAAAAAAATACTTTCCCCATTAAGAATATGAAAAGAAGATACAAAACTAATCTTTGAGGGGAAAAAATAATGACAGTAAACTAAGAAACTGAAGAGGAAAATAGAAGGAAAAATAAAGCATAGAAATAAGGGAAGATGAGGAAATGGAAAGAAGAGTAGGAACACAAAAAAAAACTTTTTGAAAGCAGAAATTAATAGAACCCAAAGAGACAATAGGAGTGGTATAGAACAAAAAAATACATAGAAGGCTCAAATCAGTGAATGAGTTGAAAAGATGATGAAAGGACTAAAGTACTAAGGAGATGTTTTATATGACATTAGCATAAGAAAAGCAATTAGTCCAAATAAAACCAAACCAAAACCTTGGAATAGGATGAGATCCTAGCAGTCAAACTAAAAAACAGAAACAAGGACAAAACAAAAAAAACCCCACCAAAACAGAACAAACAGAATATGAACCTATTGTAGAAGGACAGTTAGAAGGTTTTTTTTTGATTTTTGGTATTTCTGCTTTTCCTATTGTGTGGCCAAAATTTCAAGTTTCCGTACTAGTATCATACCTAACTGAAGTGCTGGCAATGCCTAAGTTAGTCTAACCCCAACACAGAACAATATGTAATACTCTATAAAGTGCCACCACTCATGTGAGTGTCAATGTCCAACAGACTTCATATGTAGAAGATTTGGATTAGATGGTGCTTGTGCATCACTTCCAAATGAAGTATTCTATTTTATGCTGCTCTGTTTTAATAAAAATGAGCTCTGCCTCTCAATATGTCTCAAACTTTCTTCTCTCTTAAGTAGAAAAATTATATTACAGGAACAGATGTGCTTTTCTTCCCAGGGATCACATTTTGACCTTTTGTACATGATAATCTTTCAAAGTTACTTCTGTCTTTTGCCCTCAGGATGTGATTAAAAATCTGCTGGAGTGTTTTTGCCTTGCTGTCCATATCTTTCAGATAACATTTAGGTTAAGTGTGGAAAAAAAGGCAGTAAACCATAATACTCCAATTAACTATCTGTTCTATCAGCTCTACCATCTCTCTCTGACATATTGTCTCCAAGTGTCTATCTTTATAGAAGATGAAACAATTTGCTTTCAAAATATTCTGGATTTGATAAAACAAGACAATAATTCACAATGAAAAGTGAATTGTTCAGAATGCTCCCCAAGCTCTGTGGAAAAAGAGCATTTTATCTTTGAAATGTATGTGAATATATATATTTTACCCTGTGTATTACTAATGGTTTATAATGCTTGGTTGGCCCTCTATCTAATGCTTTTATGAATGATAAAACCAAAATATTTATCCTGGGCTTTTAGATTTTTTTTTTTTTGAGTTGTTTAACACCCTAGATGCTTTCACCGTGAAAAACCTTCCTGCTTTCCCTTACTTCCTGCTGAAGTAATGAAGTATATTTCAGTAAATCACTTGAAGTTAACTGTTTTAGCAATGGAAAAAGGAATAAGTTATTTTTCAATGAATCATAGTACAGAAGGGAATTTTCTTGTATAGGATAAACATTTTGGAGATACTTATTTTGTGTTCTAGGGCAACAAAGTTGGTGAAG
>WBNM01019853.1:0-16572 GCA_013399055.1 Ramphastos sulfuratus
GTCCCTACAGGGGAGGTTTTCCAGCCCTGATCATCTTGGTGGATTCTTCTGGATCCTTTCCAGCAGTTCCATGTCCCTCTTATTCTGGGGGCACCAGAACTGGAGGCAGTGCTGCTGCAGGTGAGATCTCACCTCTAAGAATGGGCTGCTGAGTCCTCAAGTGTTCATTTATCCAAGTTTTTAATGAATGCCTAGGCAAAAATAAGGACAAGGAAACCTACTTCCCAAGTAGCCTCCCAGCTTCCAGTTGGTAGCCTTGCTGAGGGTTCCTTGATCCAGAGTTTGCCTGTTTAGGAACATCACAATTATGCTGTCTCCTGGCTGTCTGCTTAGTCTCCCCCACACTCATGCAAGCTTTTAACACTGTGTCCAGCAATCTGCTGTATGCAGACAGCTGAAGTCAGCATCCTCAGCATGATTCAGCAGTGCACTACTGCAGAACAGGGGAGAGATGGATGCTGGGCTGCATCCAGAGGAAGGCCCCTCTAAGGTCTTCCCAGAGGCTTCTCTTCTCTAGGCTGAACAGCTCTATGTCTCAGCCTGTGCCCATAGGGGAGGTTTTCCAGCCCTCTGATCATCTTCATGGCCTTCTCTGTAACACATACAGGACTGAGCTGGTTGTGCACACTACAGGTCCAGTGCTGAACCACAAACTCCAGTCTGCAGTCCACAAGAAGAGTTCTAAAGCATGCTCTGTCCCCACAGATGTTCTGGATTGAGTGGGATTTAGATTCATTACTTGTTTAGGAAAACAAAATGAGTGCAGCTGGGAAGACATGGACCCTGCAACTCACTTCAATGTGTTGCTCAAATAGGAGAAGGAAGAAGACTGACTTCTGGCCCTGAGCAATACATCAGCACACTAAAGCAGCTCTGCAGTTGGTTCTTCACGCCTGTGACTCATCTTTCTCCTTGTAATCAGTGTTGTTCTCCCTGTCTCTACCATTGCATAGGCACTAACAGTAGGGAGCACAGCTTCCTACTCTGTGAAACCTGCACAGATCACAGAATTAGTCAGGTTGGTAAAGGCTCTCAAGATCATCAAGTCCAACCTATCCCTCCACACCACCTAATCAGCTAACCCCTGGCACTAAGTGCCACATTCAGTCTCTTTTTAAACCCCTCCAGGGACGATGACTCCACCTCCCTGGGCAGCCCATTCCAGTGCCAATCACTCTTTCTGAAAAGAACTTCTTCCTAACACCCAGTCTAAACCTGCCCTGGCACAGCTTCAGACTGTGTCCTCACCACATTTGGGGATGACAACAGCATCCAAATGTCACAAGGAGCAAAGGAAGCAGCACAAACCTGCGGTAGCGGGGCCGGTACGTGGGATTCCTGTGGACTTGTTGATGAAGCTGTCCCCCTTCTGTGACCCCATCCTTCATGTCTCCCTCGACACCCTGCAACCAAAAGACCACAACCAGAGTTAAAGATGTCACAGGCAGGATAAGAACTACAAAGCCCCAATGAGCCAAACACAGACTCAAAGCTGCTGCACTGCTCAAGGGACACCAGCACGTCAGGGTCAGCAGCAGAAAAAGGACTTCGGTTTAGCCAAAGATGACAGCAAGAGAACAAAAGCCACAATGCTGCCCCTGTTCCTCTGAGTAACAGACTATGAAGCAACCTGGTGATGCCTGAGAAGGTTGAGGGTCTCAACTACTTTTTGGCCTCAGTCTCCACTGGCAACCTCTCACCTCACACATCTTGCATGGAACAGATCACAAGATGGGAACCAGGGAGACAAAATTCCTCCCACTGCAAGTGAAGATGGATGTTTGTGACCACCTGAGGAACCTCAACATGCACAAGTCTATGTGACCTGATGAGATGCATCCCAGAGTCCTGAGGGAATTAGCTGATGTAGTCAAAGCCACTCTGATATTTGAAAAGTCCTGGCAGTCAGGAAGACTGGAGACTGGAAGAAGGGAAACATTGCACCCAGTTTTAAAGAGGGTAAAAAAAAGACCCTGGAAAGGGGTAAGGTCCTGCACCTGGGAAAACACAATCCNTCTATGATTCTAAATTGCCAACCTGTCAACCTCACCTCTGTCCCTGGAACAGATCCTCCTGGAAGCTCTACTGGAACTGTAAGCTGTAAATAGAGCTTCAGTCCTTAACTTCCAGCCAGCTGAGTCTAGTCTGGGTGATTTTACAAAGTGTGGGGGAGCAGGGAACTCCCAAACCATCACACATGGAAAGTGATGAACTTCCAAATAAAATCCACTTTCCAAGACCCCTTCCTAAGTTATAGTTATACTACTAAGACTTCCCTTTGCTTCAGGTAAAGGATATGGTGAACCACTCAGCTGTCTCTCTCCAGTGTTTACTCTTCAAACAGACAGATACTTTAACACCTAGAGAGATGTTTTTACCACAGTCTAGAAAGACCTACCAAGGAAGGGCCCACAGGACACCCTACCACGGAAAATTCCAGCATCAACAGCAATGATATCGACATTGGAGGAATCCAGAGTACTACTAAAGACTTCCAAGTTAGTTAAGCATTGCCAGGTCACTGTAAGGCCCTGCTGAACTGTTCAGGAGAGGGATCAAAGGATTGGTGAGGAGGTAGGGTGACCACCACTGAAGAGATTGAACTTACACTTCGAGGGGGTCCGCGGCGCCGGCCGAAATAGCCACGTCGGTAGCGGCGCCGGTCTGCAGCGTAGCGGCTGCCTTCCACGGGCACTCCATCTGGGCCAGTGACATTAGCTGCTTCTGCACCCTAAAAACTCCAGAGGAAGTTAATCAGAGTGGTGCAAGAAGAGAACAATCAGCTACGGGGAGAGGCTACCAACAGAACAGAGCAGGGTTTTTTTGCTTTAGTTCCAAACATGTTTCCTCATGTTTGTTCCTCTCAACATCATGACCAAGAACGGTGATCATAAAATTCAGACATTAGCAACCAGGCTGATTTCTGAGGAAAAAGTATTAAGTAAAATGACAAAACCCCTGCAAACAGCATCAAGAAAAGCTCAGACAAAAAAACAAACACACCCAAACATGCTAGAAGTACAAAGAAATGAAAGTTCTTACAGTTATTAAGCTACCAAACTTCAAGCCAAGTTCTTTAGGGCAGTATATGACTCAGTTCATGACTACTGAGCAGGTCACAAGCTTCAGTGAAAATTCCAGTTGACAGAAGCACTAAGATGTAGTTAAAGTAGAGTTTTGGTCCAGATCTAGAATTACTTCTTAACGAAGCCTTTAAAAAAAAAAAAGACCTCCCACAGCAAAGCTGTGCAAGTGTCACCCACTGCAGGGAGCAGCAGCTCAGACAAACACAGCAGACTCACAGCTACAGTTTGGGTCCTCCCCACCAGTGACATTCCCACTCTGGGATCACACTGCTAAGTCTCCACTGTCTCTCACCTTCTCTCCCTCGACCACATCAAACTCTACAGTCTCTCCGTCACCAACACTGCGCAGGTATTTCCGGGGGTTGTTTTTCTTGATTGCTGTCTTTAAAGAGAGAAGAGAAGAAAGCTGTTGCTGTGCCATGGTCTTACACCCCAACAGCCCTGCAGAGCAGGGAAGGGCACCTGCTGCTGCCACCCCAACCATGCAACACAGCAGCCACTGTACCAAGCAACTGCTGATGCACAGATGTGACCAGCAGCACAGGGAGGGGATTCTGGCCCTCTGCTCTGCTGAGAGCACACCTGCAGCACTGCCTCCAGTTCTGGTGCCCCCAGCATAAGAGGGACATGGAGCTGCTGGAGCACATCCAGGAAAGGCCACCAAGGTGATCAGAGGGCTGGAGAACCTCCCCTGTGGGGACAGGGTGAGGGAGATAGGGTTGTTGAGCCTGGAGAAGAGAAGGCTCTGGGGAGAGCTTAGAGCAGCCTCCCAGTACATGACAGGGGCTACTAGAAAGTCAGGAAGGAGCTTTTGACAAAGGCTTGGAGTGACAGGACAAGAGGGAATGGATTGAAACTTGGAGGAGGGCAGATTGAGACTGGAGATCAGGAAGAAATTCTTGGTAGTGAGGGTGGTGAGACACTGTCAGAGGTTGTCCAGGGAGGTTGTGAATGCTCCCTCCCTGGAGGTGTTCAAGGCCAGGCCGGATAAGGCCTTGAGCAACCTGTTCCAAGTAGGTGTCCCTGCCCATGGCAGGGAGGTTGGAACTGGATGCTTTTCAAGATTCCTTCCAACCTAAACCTTTTCATGAATCTATGGCCAGCCCTCAAAATATTTCCTACTAGCCTAAGAGTTCTGATCAGTCTGAAGCTGAGCCTGACCAGTTCAGGAACACTGTTGTGACTGCTGCTGAGCACTTGTGTTCCAGGCACCAGGCCAGAACACCCTTTTAGCTCCCCACCTAGCCATACCTTCCCTAAGCCTACAGTGCTTTTGCACAGCTCAGGGAAGAATGCTAAAGCACACATAGCATGGCTACCAAAACCCAAGAGGGTTGTTGGTTTTCTGATATGGGCAGAGAATGAGCTGCTCAAGTGAATTCTTTAGTAAGCAAAGGCTGCCACTGTGAGCTGAGGCAGCTGTGTTCCCTTTCTGTGACCACCCCATTCCTCAAACTGCTAGAAGTGGCAGCTTCTCCATAGGTGCTGTATACCAATTATAAACCTTTAACCTGCCAGGAAGTTAAATTCTTTCACTACCAAAACAAGTGACTCAAACTGTGAGACCTTGTGCTCTGCTCATGACAGGCATCGAGAAGCTGCATTTCAAACTCCTTCCAAGTCTGCTTCGAGCTAGAACAGAACTAAGTCTGTTCAGCACTTTTGGTTTTCAGCTCAGCCTAACTGCACTTTCTGAAGTTAACAGCTTATTTCTGCAGACAGCATCTCCTTCTAGAAGCAGTAAGGTTTGATGGTGGTAGTTACTACTAAGGGTTTGTTATGCAGGAAGGCTCCTCCTTGTACTTGCTGCCACCGAAACCGAGGTTGCTGCTAAATCTGCAGCACCTCAGCTTGGCACACAAAAGGAAGAGGTAGCACCCATGTGGAGAAGCAGACAGGACAAGTGACTCAGAACTGGCCAACAAGGTTTTCCATTCCATATACATCACATTCAGTCTAAAGCTGAGGGATCACAAGGGTTAAGATTTCTTCCTCAAGGACTGGTGTTGAAGAGGGACTCTGTCCACTATGCCTTCAATTCAAATCCAATTCCCAACTGCTACTGAGTTCAGCCTGGGACTTGCCCAGTGCCTGCCCACAGCAACAGTGACATTTATGAAAATAAAAAGCTTGTTTAGTTTGTTTCCCAATCCATGAATCTCTCTCCCTTATTCCCTTTCTCTTTAGGCAGAGGAGTTAATAGAGAGCATCTGTCCTCTGCCTAGAGGCTAGCCCAACCCTAACCCCCAGGAGAATCATAGAATGGTAAGGTTGGAAGGGACCTCAAAGATCATCTAGTTCCAACCCCCTGCCATAGGCAGGGACACCTCCCGCTAGTACAGGTCACTCAAGGCCTCGTCCAACCTGGCCTTGAACACCTCCAGGGAGGGAGCAGCCACAACCTCTGTGGGCAGCCTGTGCTAGTGTCTCACCACCCTCACTGCAAACAACTTCCTCCTAACATCCAGCTTCTATCTCCCCTCTGCCAGTTCAAACCCATTGCCCCTTGTCCTGGCATTACAAGCCCTTGTCAGTAGTCCCTCCCCGGCCTTCCTGTAGCCCCCTTCAGGTACTGGAAGGCTACTCTAAGGTCTCCTGGAAGAAGGGCCTACCAGACTGCTTTTCAGCAGAGGGTGGACTTCAGAGTAATGAAGCTCCTCAGACAGCCTCAAGATGGGTAATGGAAGATAAAGTCAACAGGATTCCACATATTCTGTGGTGTCCCCAGGGATCAGTGCTGGGACTGGTCCTGTTTAATATCTTTTATTCATGATCCAGACCAGGGGATTGAGTCCAGCAGCAGTGAGTTTGCAGATGACACCAAGTTAGGAGCAGCTGTGGGTCTGTTGGAGGGTAGGAGAGCTCTGCAGAGGGACCTGGACAGGCTGGATAGGTGGGCAGAGGCCAATGGGATGAGATTTAACAAGGCTAAGGGCAGGGTTCTGCACTTTGGCCACAACAACCCCAAGCAGTNGGATGGGGCACTTAGTGCCATGGTCTGGTTGATTGGCTAGGGCTGGGTGATAGGTTGAGCTGGATGAGCTTGGAGGTCTCTTCCAACCTGCTTGATTCTATGATTCTACTTCACAAACAGAAGCCTGAACTCAGAGCTGCATCTGACTAACCTGCCAACAGGAGGTAGAGGCTGCTGCAGTGTGGACTAGGATTTGTTTTGTACAGGCAGCCCAGAGCAATCCTATGATTCTATAATCCAGAGCAAGTCCTAGAATTCAAAGCAGAAACTGTGGCTTTACTACTTACTACTTCAGCTGCAGGGAAACAATGCTGAAGTAAGCCTCTAACAAGCCTAAGCTCTAGGCTCAAAGAACAGATTTTTACTCTGTGCATCCAGAGGCAAGAAAGCACTCTTCTCCCTATTACTCTTCACCAGCATCCTGTAGACTCCAGCTCCTTGGATTCAAAAGACAAATGTTCTGTGTTCACAGAGAGCACCCAGCTTAGATAAAGCCTTTCCCTTCCCAAGGGAGCACTAATGAGCACGCAGCTGTAAGACTCTTCAGAGCTAGCTCAGTGTTTTGTTTGGAAGAGTTCTTCCCACATCCTATCACCACATCATCTGCACATCCAGCACAGTCACAGCCAAGTGCCAGAATTCACTGTGCCTGTTAATGGTGCAAGTGGACCAAGCTGTGTGGCAAGTACAGTCCAGTGAGGCAGACCTGTACAGCAGAAGAAGTTAACAATTCCTCACTGCCTGTTGATACAAAATACACCCAATTAAATTTGACTTCTCTGTCTGCCACCACTTTCAATGGTGTTAGCTTGCAGGACCCTCCTGCCCCCACAGGCACACTCCACAACCTATCAGTTCTCATTTTTCCCCACCAGCTCCAACTGACAGTGTGCAGTGTCCCCAGGCCAACTCCTGGCAGCAAGCAGCCAGGCAAGAACACAAGCAAGGCAAAGCAAGTGAAGAAGGGTTTGGAGCCCCCACAAGACCAAGTTAATTCAAAGCAAACCATGCATGGCCTAAAGAGAAAAGCATTTTAAGCTGTGAGAGGTTTATAAATAGCACCCAACAGCCAGCCACCAGCATTAACCCCACTCCGATCATGCGACCAGCCTGTTCCCTCCCCACTATGGATGTGTGCAGGGCAGGCAGGGAGGAGGCTGCATCTATTCAACTAGGTCAACCTTACTCTGAAGGGATTAGGCATGTAATCCAGCCCCTCCCCGGGAGGCAGGGAGGGAGGAGGGGCACAACTGGCACTCATCAGACCGGGAAGCTTGCAGCAACAGTTTTTGCTTACGCCATGGATTTCCCTCCCTCGCAGGGTGGCCCCATCGGGAGCTCCAGCCAGAAAGCTTTCAGCTGTTCCTGTAGCTGAATGTGCTGGCTACAAGAACAGCTTGAGATGGAAGAGCTGAGGAACATCACATTGCAGCCAACCCAGGCCAGAGCTGGAAGCATCTATTCTGCCATGCACACCCCCCTCAAAAAGGTGGCTCAGATGCAGGCTTGCATGGCTGTTATTTCCAAAGCAGCAAGCCACCTGTGCTCTCTGCTGACTCAGAGAGCATTTCAAGCACAGGAGATGGGCAGTAAGTTCCCAAACACATCCACACAGTCTGCATTTAGATGAATCATCTCCTCTACAAGGGGAGAAGGCAAAATAGCACTGATAACCAACACTAGCTTGCTGATGGCCTTCACTGTTTGGCTCTGCAGGCAGCTTTCCCACACAGCACAGCACTGATCCATGTTAGCTCTGTCACTGGGAGTACAGCCACCACTGCCTATGGTATCTTCTTGCAGGACTCAAAGAGACCACATTTGTCTTCAAGGTGGTTTTACAAGGCTGCCTACCCAGTGGTTGTCTTCCTAGAACTCTTCCCATCCTTCCCTGCACACACTCCCAATTGGGTTGCAGATGCAGCACCTCCATCAGAATGCATGCAGCACATTGTCACCAAGGAAGGAGACTGACCCTCAGAAATCAGTGCATGCTTTGAGAGCTTCTGCTCCCCAAGTCCACCAGCTGAAGAGGGAATATCTGTTGCACAGAATCATTGAATCAGTCAGGGTTGGAAGGGACCACAAGGATCATCCAGTCCCAACCCCCTGCCATGGGCAGGGACACCCTACCCTAGAGCAGGCTGCCCACAGCCTCAGCCAGCCTGGCCTTAAACACCTCCAGGCATGGGGCCTCAACCACCTCCCTGGGCAACCCATGCCAGGCTCTCACCACTCTCATGCTCAAGAACTTCCTCCTCACCTCCAGGCTCAATCTCTCCACCTCCAGCTTTGCTCCATTCCCCCCAGTCCTGTCACTCCCTGACAGCCTAAAAAGTCCCTCCCCAGCTTTTTTGTAGCCCCCTTCAGATCCTGGANCCTTCCCACCATCATCTTCACTCACTACAGGCACTAGAATGACTCCCTTTCATTTTTCAGGTAGTGGGTCTGCACACCTTGACCCAGTAAAGCAGTTATCCAGGACACAATGGTTAAACTGGAAGTCACAGGAACTAACTCTGCTGACCAGCATGAGTGAGCAGCAGGAGCAGGGAAGCAAGCATCCCTCTGGGCTCAGCCACACCTTGAGGACTGGGTTCAGTTTGGGGGCCCTCATTGCAAGACACACATTGAGGGGCTGGAGCAGGTCCAGAGAAGGGCAACAAAGCTGGTGAAGAGTCTGGAAAACAGGTCTGGTGAGAAGCAGCTGAAGGAACTGAGGTTGTTTAGCTTGGAGAAAAAGGAGGCCGAAGAGGAGACCTTTCTGGCTCTCTACAAGTCCCTGAAAGGAGGTTGGAGAAAGGTGGGAGTCAGTCTCTTCCTAGTAGCAAGTAATAGGATGAGAGAGAGAGGCCTCAAGTTGCACCAGAGGAAGATTAGATTTGCTATTAGAAAAAAAACCTGCTTCACTGTGGTTCTCAAACATTGGAATAGCTGCCCCAGGAACACTGTTAAATCCCTATCCCTGCAGATGTTTAAGAGGCAGAGATGTGGTGCTGAGGGACAAGGCTCATCACCAGACTTGGTGGAGTCAGGGAATGGTTGGACTTGATCTTAAGTGTCTTTTCCAGCCAAAGCAATTCTATGATTCCATGTTTAACAACTACATACACAAATCTGTGTCCTCTGTGACCAACTCCAAGCTTCCTGGTCACATTTGATGGAAATGCTGCCACTCACTCCACAAAGCAAGCTCCTGACTAAAAGGATGGCTTGAAGCACGACTTTTAAACACGTGGGCCTGCAGACATTTCATATGGGACAAGCTCCAGGGGCAGGATTTAATTTCCCTGGTTAAGTAAAAGTCTCAGGTGATGCAAAACTAGACCTAGGCCAACTAATCAGTTTACATCTGCATAGAGACAGCATCCTCTGACTTCTCACTAGTTGCCTGTGACCTGAAAGTTGCAACATAAACTTAGAACAGCCTACTGACAGCCCAGGGGAAAAGTTAACCAATGACAAGCTGCTGGGGCAGCCTCTCTGTGCTTGGGCACACTTGGCACACAGCCTTCCTCCTTTTCTTCCTAGCAGCTGTCTCATGCAGCAACAGCTGATGGCAATCCAGGCTGGTCAAGAGCCAGGCTAGATCACTTTCTCTCTAATACCAGGGAGGGCAGACAGAACAGACATTCAAATGAAGGGGATAGGAAGAAACAGAAGACAATAAGCCTGAGGAAATGGGGAGGAAAGACAGAAAAGTAGCAGAAGTATTTACTAAACAGGAATCACCTCCTGAGGGGGAGGAACAATCAAACCAACCCAAAACACCACAAGAGAGATAAAAATGTAGTAAGAGAGCAGACAAAAGAAACCATGAAAGGTTCCAATACCTAACTCCTTCAGTTCCAAGTCCAAAGAGGAAAAGATCCTACTATTCCTGCCTGAAAACTTCAGCACACATGCCTGTTGAAGGGATTTGCAGGCAATGCTCTGAGGAGAAGGCAAAGCAAGGCCAGAGCCGCCTTAGGGCCCTGCCAGAGCAGGGAGGGTGCCTTACCTGGTGAACAAACACATCTTCTTTGGTGTCATTTCTGCGAAAAGAAAGTGAGAAGTCAGAAGAGTTGAGGCTGAGAGACTGAAATAGAAAGGTCTGACTTCACCAGAGAAGCCCTCCTTCCCCCAGCCTGGATTCCAATCATTCTGTGCAAGTTCAGGCTACCAAGACTCTGCTCTCAATCTCCAGGGTGATATGCTTGACAGCAGGAAGGACTCCTCACCCTTCAGAAGGGTGAGGGAAGTGGAGGTTCTCTCTAATCTCCTGGTAGACATTCAGTATTGTTTTGACACAGGACAGTTAATGACTAGATTGCTTGCCTTTCACTATTGCAACACCACCCCCCCCCCCACCCAAAAACCACCAAATCCAACTTCCACAGGGGCTGCAACCTGAGCTGTCATCCCAGAGGTCAAGCAAGACTATCAACAGGACTGGCCACAGCTGTTAATAGAGCTCTCCTTTCAGTGAAACTCAAAGCAGCCATGCACAAGATGTGCTAGGAGAGTCCACTGGAGGGGGAATCTAGATACAAACATGAGGTTGTCTGGATTGGACCAGACAGTTTATGCTTCCATGTGTAAACTGAAGACTGCTCCAAGACCTTGATTCTGTGTTCCCACAGGCCACAAAGAGCCCAGCCTCTGTCACCTGTTCACTCAGTTCCTGCTCTGCAGAGGGAGCAGGTGGGTCACTTTGGGAAGGTAAGGCAGAACACCAAAGGTTTGGGGCTGGACTGAAGCATACTTCAGATTAGGTAGAAGGCTAAGAGGTTGTTACACCAGATCTGAAGGCTTTCAGGTGGACTGCTCTGAAAAACTGGAGTACTTCTTAAGTCAGGTTTTTCTTCTCACCTTGCACATCACTGGATAGTCTCCAGAGTGGGATTAACATTGGACCACAACTAGCATCAGATCTGTGCAAGAGAGGCTCTCTCCTGTCCCTTTCTACGCTGCTCCACTTACCCAAATCTACCTGCTGTGTATCAAGGACTAACAGTACAAAACAGCTTGCCAGGGATGGCTTTGGCAAGACAAGCATTTACCATGCAGGAGCTTCATGTTTCATAAAGCACACAAAACATCTGAGCCCTTCAAACCCATGACTTATTTCAGCCTCAAAAGCCAGCTTCCTCCAGCAATTTGGAAGTGTGGGCCTCATGTAGTCAAGGTTGGAGTGTGATCAATATCACTTACAGCTATTTGTGTCAATGCCACTCAGATTTGTATGCAGAGGAAAAGAAAGAAAAAAAAATGAGAGAATTTCTATGAAGCCAGACCTGGAATACCTTCAGTTAGATGATATCACAAAAACCTCACTGTGGATTTGGAGGAGGTATTTTGACCAATCAGTTAAGACTTTAATTTTTATGCAGAAGTATTTCCCCTCCTATCCCAATCTCACTCACACCTTTAAAAAAAAAACCAAACAGGCAGCCATGAGAGAACTTACAGCTCAGTAAAGGTGCAGAAGGAGTAAGTCTGAGCAACAAGACCACATATGCAACAAGCTTGACCTTTTCTTTTTCCTCTCTCCAGACACAGAAGGTGGTGTGGGGAGGGGATGACACAGTTTGTTGAATGCCTGGCCAAAAATCTAGCTATCAACTGCATGAAGTTGCAGTCAGGTCTGTGGGCCCCTGTTGTAGTTACTAACACATGGCATATTAGCTGTACCATGAGTCTTATCCAGCATAAAGATGAGTGTTGCAGTTTAAACATACCTGTTGATAAAGCCATATCCATTTCTGACGTTGAACCACTTGACTGTGCCAAGAACTTTAGTGGCTGGGAAGAAAAAAGGTTCAAGAAGTTACTCTAAAACACAGGGAAAACACAAGAAGGTAACAAAGCCACTTTTATACCTGCACATGAAGTCAAACAGACCTATTCTGCTCCCTTAACACTTGGGGTGTACCTTCATCTCCAACCTTAGCTTACACTAATGCAGTAGCAGGAAGCAGTGCTTCAACACTGTTCTTCAGCCAAGAGTTTCCCACCCAGCATTTAAAATGAAGTTTTCAAATGTGCCCATCCATCCCTTCTGTTTCTTAGCCCAGAAACAGGTAGTGAAGCTGAAAATCCCACTGCCTTCCACAACTTCTCTTTAGCTTCACAGTTTGATGTGAAACACAGCTGACAAGCACCACAGCTGACAAGCACCACCACCACCTGTTCTGAAGTCCCCTCTTCCACTCAGACTTACCCTTCCTTTCTTCTGAAGGCAGAACTGGCCAGGAGGACCAGTACCAAGCACCAGGCAACTCTCTCAAGTGGAAGGGCAGCAAACACTTATTCAGGACAAGTTCTTTCAACAACTCTGACCCAACAATGTTTGGGTTTTCAATTCCTTTAACTGGTAGATCACAGAAGCTCTCTAAACCAACCAACTTCATATTCCAAGGCTTCTGAGATCAAGACAAGCTCCTGTCTCAACCCCAAATTGGTATCTCACTTAGAAGACATACTGCAGTGTCTTATAGGATCTGGTGAAACCTGTTCCTCCAACACACAGAAACGTGTGGGAGCCACTCAACAGCAATGGAGGCAGCTCAACCTTTCCTTCCCTCTCAACTGGGTGGTGGCTGCCACAAATTTGTACTTTTCAAACCAGTAGGGATGGGAGAATTTTGGGCTCTGGACTTTCACAGATTATATTTATTACATAGCATAAACACAAACTATCTCAGCAAGCTACACTGCTGATGTGAAAAGGGTCTGGTCACCTACTGCTTTTTAAAAACCTTACACATTTGAGAGGTTGGAGGAACCCAAGATGCAGTTAAAAGGGAAATAGTCAAGGGACAATCTCAAGTTCAAAAGTCCAAGCCAGTCTGCTAGAGGCAAGACAACAACACTGCAAATCATAGCCTTTGTCTGCTCTACACCTTCATTTTCCACTACGCATCCATCAGGACAGAGCTACACAGACCTTTGGTGTCACAAAGCCTTGCCATCCTTCCACACCCCTCAGAGTAATCCTGGCTCCTCATGTGCACACAAAGCTGAAGCAGGAATGTTTGCTGATAGGAGTCCACTGCATTACTGCTGCTGTTCTTCATCAACAGCTGGCTGGAGTTGAGCCAGCACCATGCCAAGGGGGCCAAGAAGATCAACAGCATCCTGGTCTGTATCAGGAATGGTGTCACCAGCAGGATCAGGGAAGCAAGTGTCCCCCTGGACTCAGCACTGGGGAGGCCACACCTTGAGGACTGGATACAGTTTGGGGGCCCTCATTGCAAGAAAGACATTGAGGGGCTGGAGGGGGGTCCAGAGAAGGGCAAAGCAGCTGGGGAAGGGTCTGGAGAGGAGCAGCTGAGGGGACTGGGGTTGTTTAGCCTGGAGAAAAGGAGGCTGAGGAGATACCTTCTGGCTCTCTACAACCCCCTGAAAGGAGGCTGGAGCAAGGTGGGAGTCAGTCTGTCCTCTGTAGTAATAACTGATACAATGAGAGGAAGTGACCTCAGGCTACACCAGGGGAGGTTTAGATTTGATATTCGAAGACACTGCTCCACTGGGGTTCTCAAGACTGGAACAGGCTGCTGAGGGAGATGTTGAATCCCCACACCCAGGGGTGTTTGAAAGAGGCAGAATGTGCTGAGGGACATTGTATCCAATCACTCCAACTCAGAGTCCAGTGCTAAACAATGATCATAGAAGTCTTCTCCAACTGAAATGATTCTATAGAAAGCAGTAGCAGGCCTTTTCTCACTGCACTTTTAGAAGTGAAGGTTTTGGTCTCCTTGAATGTCCTTTCAGCAGAAAGTGTGCTTATTGAGAAGCACAACCATGTTAAGACAGAATTGCTAGAGCAAAGGGCTCTATTTAGAGCAGCAATAATTCCCAAGCTGTTCTGTTCAGAGGTGAGCCCTCCCCAAGTTTCACTGTCGAGCACTGATTCAGTAAGAAGCCTTTAGCATCAACATTCATAGCTGTGCTTTTAACTTAGTTGCATGCAGACATCACTGGGTTCAGATGGTTCCTGCTGCCCCTGCAAAGGCACTGCCTGTATGCAAGACCTCACTGAACTAAGTCAAGAGAGGAAGGAGAAGGTAAATGCAGAAGCAGTGGCCAATAGCACATCCAGGTTTTGGCCAACTTTAAGACAAGACTAATGCCACTGATTCCCTCCAGCACCCTTTCCCTCCCCTGAGAAATAGCTATTGAAGTTCTCAGCTTGCTTCAGATTAGGAAGAGGGTGAGAAGCCCTGGAAGCCTGACAAAACCCCCTTGGAGAAGTCAGAAAGCTGGTAGAAGGCAGTTAAAATTCACTCTACCTGGCCAGCTGGCTGCTCTAAGTGGATGTTCACACACAGAGCTTCAGAATGATGGGGACTGGATGAGACCTCTGAAGATCATCTAGTTCAAACCCCCTGCTAAAACAGGATCACCCAGAGTCAATAACAGGAACACATCCAGATGGGTTTAGAATGCTTCTGGAGATGAAGACTCCACAACCTCTCTGGGCAGCCTGTTGCAGTGCTCTGCTACCTTCAAAAGGAGAATTTTTTCCTCATGTTTATAGGGAACCTGCTGTGTTCCAGTTTTTGCCCACTGCCACTTGCCCTGTCCCCAGTCAGCACCAAGAAAGTCTGGCCTCATCCTCCTGACACTTGTCTTTTGGATATTGAAGCACTGAAATCCCTCCCCCCTTCAGGTTTTCTCCACATTTCTTCCTTTTGCATAAGCAGCCAGAGGCCAGCGCTGAGTCTCCCATTGATTCCCTCAAACATCAGAGCCCACACCAAGTCTTGCAACCTCTCTTGGCTATTGCCCTGGGTGAAGAACCTGCAACACATTAATGTGATACCAAACATCCACATGGCCACGCTACAGACACTGCTAAGCCTGAGCTGTCAAGGCTGGGAGATCAGGGAAGGGGGAGGACAAGTCCAGAGCCAGCCATAATCAGTTCTACCAACCAGTTAGAGGAGATAGTTGGTGTGACAATGTAGATCCCATCAGCAAGTGGAAGGAGAGGACACCAATGCTAGCAGAATAAACAAAGGCACAGCCTTTTTGTTAGTTTTAACAAGAAGTTCCCAAGCTGCCTGTAACCAAAAGAGAAGAATAAGCTTCATCCTTGTTCCTAGAAGTCAGACATGGAGGTGCCCCAAGCAGGCATCAGACCTTGCTTCTAATGGGATCTAAGATGACACTGGACCAAACGTGATGACAACACCATCACAGAATCAGTGTTAGGGGTTGGAACCTACCTCAAACGATTGAGTCCAAGTCCCCTGCCAGAGCCATTAAGGGACATCTGAGGTGGATTTGAAGGCAAGTCCCTTTCCAATTCACATTATCAGTGTTCATTTTCCTTACAGTTCCTGCTAGAAGTCTTACCTAATAAGCCCAGTGTGCAAAACTGTCACCACAGACCTTCTCTATTCCCTCCTAGACCACTTGTGCCTCCCCTTCTTCCCCACCTTGTCACCCCTTCAAAAACACCCAACCAGCAATAGGTGACAAGATAAAAACATGACTGAGAGCGAAACAAAGCCGCGTTAGGAGAAGCAGCAGCAGGCACAGCAACAGATGCGAGTGTGCCCTGACTGATTACTGACAAACCTGGGAAGAGAACACGGGGAAAAGCGCCCCACGCCGACACCCCGAGCGCGGGGAAAAGCGCCCCACGTTCACTGCACCTCGATTTCTGTTCTGCTAGAGTCCTTCCCATCTCAGCTGCAGAGACCCCCACAGCTGGCTCCTCCGCCTGCTTTCAGCACCCTGCGTTCAGAAGGCGCTGCCTATCCTTAGGGAGCTCCTGCAGTCCGCGGTAGCAGTCAGCCTCACCTCTGCCTTTAACACGCTCTTAAAGTTCTAAACAGCAGATCTCTTTCTCCTGCCGATGGAAGCCTTGCCGTTTGCAACAGGTTGATGTTATTTGATCACGATGATGATGCCCCCCACACCCTAACCCAACCCAGCTACGCACTGGCTCTGGGCACAGCTACGGCAGTCGGGCACTCTGCTTGTTCTGCTAAAACGAGAGACAACGAGAGGCAACAAAAGCCCCAAAGCACTAAACACAGAAGTGTTATTAAAGTAGTATTCTCCATAGACAGAGAAGTTGAGCAGAGGCCTTCAGCTGATGGGAGGGGGCCGACATCGGAGCCCTGCCAAGAGGCGACGCCGCGGCAGGTGCCGGGGAGCCCAGCAGCACGGCCGCGCCTCCCTCACCGTCCTCGGCCGGCCCCCGGAGAACAGCCCCGGGGCAGGTGAGGCAGAGAACGACGCTGCCGCGCCACAGGTGCTCCCGCTCAGCTCCAAGTCGGCTTTCCCGGCCGGAGAAGAAGGCGGAAGGAGCAGCGGCAGAGCCCCCCCGAACCGCAGCGTGAGTGACGGCAGCGGGGCGGGGAGCCGGTCCCTGGGCGGCGCCGCTCTGCTGTCCCGTCCCGTCCCGTCCCCCCGCCGCTTTCCTTCCGCAGGTGCCCCGGGACGCTGGAAGCGGGGCCCAGCACTCACCCAGCACTTTCTTCTCCGTTTCGGCCGCGGCGGTTGTGGCTGTCGGGG
>WBNM01019855.1:2843-16545 GCA_013399055.1 Ramphastos sulfuratus
TAAGATTCTATGATTCTATGATTCCATGATTCATTTTGCCAGAGCCCCCATGGCACTTTGTTTCTCTTTATTTGTGCAGAGTTTCATTTCTTCTTTCCTGGTTGTTTTCTGTAGTTGGTCACCAATAGAATCATAACCTTGTTTGAGTTGGAAAAGCCCTCTGAGATCTTTGAGTCCAACCATTAACCTTAAACCACTATGGCCACTAAACCATGTCACAAAGTGCCATGCCCACATATTTCTTCGACACCTCCAGGGATGGTGACTCCAGCACCAGCCTGGGCAGCCTGTGCCAATGCCTGAGCAAGAGGCTGTTTGAATATTGTTGCTCTAGTTGGAGGTGTCCCTGCTGACTGCAAGGGAGTTGGACAGGATGACCTTTGAGGGTCCCTTCCAGCCTGACACAGTCTGTGAATCTGTTAGGGGGAAGAAAATGCAGGTGAGCTCTTCAGAGGGGTGAGATTACTTGCTTGAGCTGAAGGAGAAGCCTGACTGGCTCAGGCTTGGGTTCCTCAAGGAGAGGCTACTTGTCAAAATTAATGATAATGATACCTTTCAAATTAAGGGGACAGTCAATGAACATCCCCTGCTGTAGCAACTGTTTGCTGTGTAAGGGCTTCTTTGGGCCACTGCCTTTGATGCTTGTGTGCTCCTCTTTAATCCCTCAGCACTGGAAATAGGAATTTAGCAGAGGGTGGAATTCCTCTTGTTTTCTCAAAGATACAAAGACTAAGAAATCCCAGTGTTGAAAGAAACTGTTTCACCTTTTCTGGGTTTTTTAAATTTTCTCTCTTGACCCAGCTTGCCAAGTGTTTTGGGGTCTTCTAATTGCATTTCTCACTTGCAGGATTTGCATTATTGGCTGTAATTATGCTGTATCTGCTAAAAGTATTAAAAATCAATACAGCAGACTTGATGTAAAGACCAGAAAAAGTAGCATTGTTCTGGACTGCTAAGAGAATAGGAAAGCAGCTGAAATCATAGAATCATAGAATCATAGAATGGTAAGGTTGGAAGGATCATCTAGTTCCAACCCCCTGCCATAGGCAGGGACACCTCCCACTAGCACAGGTCACTCAAGGCCTCATCCAACCTGGCCTTGAACACCTCCAGGGAGGGAGCAGCCACAACCTCCCTGGGCAACCTGTGCCAGTGTCTCACCACCCTCACTGCAAACAACTTCCTCCTAACAGCCAGTTTCAATCTCCCTTCTGCCAGTTCAAACCCATTGCCCCTTGTCCTGGCATTACAAGACCTTGTCAATAGTCCCTCCCCAGCCTTCCTGGAGCCCCCTTCAGATACTGGAAGGCCACTCTAAGGTCTCCTGGAAGCCTTCTCCTCTCCAGGCTGCACAGCCCCAACTCTCTCAGCAGAGAGCAGAGCTGCTGCAGCCCTCTCAGCATCTTCATGGCCTCCTCTGGACTGGCTCCAACACTTCCATGTCCTTCCTGTGCTGGGGGCTCCAGAACTGCACACAGGACTGCAGCTGGGGTCTGAGGAGAGCAGAGCAAAGGGGCAGAATCCCCTCCCTTGCCCTGCTGCCCACACTGCTCTTGCTGCAGCCCAGCACACAGTTGCTGTCTGGGCTGCACTCACACTGCAGGCTCATGTTGAGCTTTTCAGCACCCCAGACTCCCAGGTCCTTTACCTTAGGGCTGCTCTCCAAATTTTTACCTTTTTTTTTTTTTTTTTTTTTTTGTGTGTGTGTGTGTGTGTGTGTAATAATGACCCAAAGATCTATTTACATTTTACTTGGTTATTCAATTCTTTTCATCCTTAGATTAATATTCAAAAAACACTTCACAGGAGGCTGGGACGAGACTGCCAGAGAATGCAGTAAAATATCTGCCACAGGGAGGAAAAAAAAAAGAAAAAGTTGCACCTCTCCCTTCTTTGAAAGTCATAGTTAAAGGTGCTGATAGCAAAAGGGTCTTTGGCAAAGTGGAAATCTCAGCTGCAGATGGGAGGTTTATTACCTTCCTTTGCATTTTATAGCATATTCTGCAAGTCAGCTGGGGAAAGCAATGGACATTTGCCAAAGCAGAGCCCCATTTGTCTAATCACCAAGTATACCCACAAGCTCCACAAGAGAATATACCCATGAAGCTCTTTACATGACTGTCTGGAGTGTAAACCAGAAGAAATGAGGGAGCACTGCAGTTCCTGTAAGTGCTGGAGTATTTCTGCAAGTGACTTCTGCTGCTTTTTTTTTTTTGCCTTCAAATGGTGCATGACACACTCAGACTGTTATGATCTCTGCACACACTTTATTTTTTTTTCTTTTTCTTTATCTTTTTTTTCTTCCTCTTTTTTTTTTATCTATTTTTTTCTTTATCTATTTTTTTTCTTTATCTATCTTTTCTTTTTTTGTGAGACACTGGCACAGGTTGCCCAGGGNAAGTCATCTAACCAAAAAATTAAAGAGACTCACCACTTCCCTTCTTTCCCTTGTCCCCCAGGAAGCCTCATTGAATTTAGTGCTGGGTAAATTTACTGGATTAAAAGAAAAAAAAGAGAGCAGCTTCTGCTCAACACAACACATGCAACAGCAGAAAGGCATCCTCCAAATGCCCTGGACAACCTGAGCTGAAGAGACCATCTCTAGGAGTGAAAGAGTGCTTTGGTCTCGGTGCTAATTCAGTCCTTGTCCTCTCTGCTGTGACTGCCAACAACCGTATCAATTAGTGGCACCAATTGTGATGGTGATTTCTGTGATGTGAACACCTGTCCTCTAGGAACTGGGCTAAGGCCACCAAACAGTTGTCAGATGGTAAGTGTAATGCTAATTGATCCAATCCATAGATCTGTCTCTATATAATGCTTGGTGCCAGAAAGTTCCACAGCCAGACATCTGGCAGCCCGCTGACCGTCTAACTCTCCATCAGTGTGACTTTGGCAGGCAGCAAAGTTGGTCTAGTTGTGTATTCTGGGGGAGGCTCAAGGAAGTTAAACTGTTGTTTTATGCCTGCCTCTGTCTTGGTCTTTATTAAAACTATCATGTTGAAGCGACCTTTGGTCTGTCCCAACCTGTCTCAGATGTGAACTGATGACCTAAGAGTGAAAGGTTCCTTATCTAGTTAATCCAGTTGTGCTGCATCTGCTAAATGACTGAGAAATCAATGAAGTGGTGATAGAGCAGACACTGGAAAACAACAACAACAAACAAACAACAAAAATAAACCAAAAAAAGATATTTAATTGGTTTGTTTTTTTTTTTTTTCCTTGAACACATTCACTACCTGTCACAATTATAAAGCAGATAGGGCAGGGATGAAACCTTCTGATTAAGGACATGGAACTGTTGGAGCGGGTCCACAGGAGGCCCATGAAGATGCTGAGAGGGCTGCAGCAGCTCTGCTATGAGGACAGGCTGAGAGAGTTGGGGCTCTGCAGCCTGGAGAAGAGAAGGCTTCCAGGAGACCTTAGAGTACCCTTCCAGGGTCTGAAGAGGGCTCCAGGAAGGCTGGGGAGGGACTATTGACAAGGTCTGGGAATGCCAGGACAAGGGGCAATGGGTTTGAACTGGCAGAAGGGAGATTGAAACTGGATGTTAAGAAGAAGTTGTTTGCAGTGAGGGTGGTGAGACACTGGCACAGGTAGCCCAGGGAGGTTGTGGCTGCTCCCTCCCTGGAGGTGTTCACGGCCAGGCTGGATGAGGCCTTGAGTGACCTGTACTAGTGGGAGGTGTCCCTGCCTATGGCAGGGGGGTGGAACTGGATGATCTTTGAGGTCCCTTCCAACCTTACCATTCTATGATTCTATGATTACAAAGGGGATATTGGATTAATATTCACAGGCAGTTTATTAGCAGCTGCACTTGCAGATTAATATTGCAGAGCCCTGTACTTGGGAGCAGTGCTCCTTGTGTTGCATGTAGCAGAGGAGCAACACTTGCCTGTTGTGTCCATCACTGCATGTAGAGCTGGTGTGAGTGTCATTAGTAAAATGGAAAAGAGAAAAATGATGCTTTTTTCCCTCATCTATTAATTACTCTCCTAGTTTAAACTGCTGGCAGCTTTGTTGGAGCACTAGGTGGCAAAAATAAAGCTGTCTTCTATTTGAGGGTGTTTGAAAGCCCACATGAATTTGGAGCAGTCACACTAAAGACTATTTCACTTCATTCTTTCCTTTACAGTGTTGAAATTGGTATCAGAGAGCTTTCATGGACCTTAAAAGGGAGGATCTAACACAATGAGATAGGTTCATAGTTTGCATGTGGAACATGAATCCTCCATACAGACCAGAGCATGAGGAGATGCACATGAAACATGCAGCCTTTACATAGGTCAGAGCATGAGGAGATGCACAAGGAACAGGCATCCTTTACATGGGTCAGAGCATGAGGAGATGCACAAGGAACAGGCATCCTTTACATGGGTCAGAGCATGAGGAGATGCACAAGGAACAGGCATCCTTTACATAGGTCAGAGCATGAGGAGATGCACAAGGAACAGGCATCCTTTACACGGGTCAGAGCATGAGGAGATGCACAAGGAACATGCATCCTTTACATGGGTCAGAGCATGAGGAGATGCACAAGGAACAGGCATCCTTTACATGGGTCAGAGCATGAGGAGATGCACAAGGAACAGGTATCCTTTACATGGGTCAGAGCATGAGGAGATGCACAAGGAGCATGCCTATGAACACAGAAAGGACATTGCAGCATTATGAGCTACACTGAAGGAAGCATGAAAAAAAGAAACAGCATAGACCTGCCCAGAGCTGAGTACTCATAAAGGCAGGCAGGAGAAACTGGGATTTGTTGTGATCAAAGATGCCATGGAGGAAGGTAATGGAGCTTTTAAAAAGGCTTAATAATGTAATATTAGCAACTGGGGTTTGAGTGGGGTAAACTGGATAGAGCACAGAATAGGCAGAAGGTAAGAGGATGCAGATAGCAGGGATGAGGTTATTGAAACAAAAAGAAAGCAGTTTAGTTCCAGAGAAGGGTAGCAAGGCTGGGGAGGGGCCTGGAGCACAGCCCTGTGAGGAGAGGCTGAGGGAGCTGGGGGTGTGCAGCCTGCAGAAGAGGAGGCTCAGGGCAGACCTCATTGCTCTCTGCAGCTACCTGAAGGGAGGTTGTAGCCAGGTGGGGTTGGGCTCTGCTGCCAGGCACCCAGGGACAGAAGGAGGGGACACAGTCTCAAGTTGTGCCAGGGGAGGTCTAGACTGGGTATTAGGAGGAAGTTCTTGACAGAGAGAGTGATTGGCATTGGAATGGGCTGCCCAGGGAGGTGGTGGAGTCACTGTCCCTGGAGATGTTGAGGCAAAGCCTGGATGGGGCACTTAGTGCCATGGTCTGGTTGAATGTCTAGGGCTGGGTGCTAGGTTGGGCTGGATGAGCTTGGAGGTCTCTTCCAACCTGGCTGATTCCATGATTCTGTGACTGTAAGATTCTATGATTCTATTTTCTAAAGAGAGTGACAGAATGCTGGAAGTCACTCAGCACTTGGTACGGCCACACTTTGAGTGCTGGGTTCACTTTTGGGGCCCTCACTCCAAGAAGGATATTGAGGTGCTGCAGTGTCCAAAGAAGGGCAACCAAGCTGGTGAAGGGTCTGGAGAACAGGGCTGGAAGGAACAACTGAAGGAACTGGGGTTGGTTAGTGTGGAGAAGTAGAGGCTTAGGGGAGACCTCATTGCTCTCTACAGCTCCCTGAAAGGAGGTTGGAGAGAGGTGGGGGTTAGGTTCCTCTCCCTAGTATAGAGTGATAGACACCAAGCTGTGCTTCCAGGCATAACTTTTTGATGCTCCAATGAGATGATATTAACTTACCCATTGTTGCCATTTCATGGCCTATCCCTGCAATGCTCACCTCTCCACTCAGAGAATCTAATGCTCTTCCACTTCTAAATTGCTCTGTTCCATGTTTTTTTTATGTCTGAGCTAGAAATCTACCTTGAACAGCCACACTCTACCACCTTGAAACCTCACCTCCAAAACAGCAGCTAGGGCAGATGAAGATCTGAAGGACATGAAGGAATTATAGAATTCATCAGGTTGGAAGGGATCCTTGAAGGTCATCTTATCCAACACCCCTGAAGTGATCAGGGATATCTCCAACTAGATCAGCTCAGGTGCCCATCAAGTTTGACACTGTGTGTCTCCAGGAACAGGGACTCCACCACCTCTCTGGGTTACCTGTTCCAGTATTTCACTACTCTCATTCTAAGGAACTTCCTGTTAATGTCCAATCTAAATCTGCCCTGCTCCAGTTTAAATCCATTCCCCCTGGTCCTGTTACTATTATAAAAAGTCCCTCCCCAGCTTTCTTATAGCCCCACTTCAGGTACTGGAAGGCTGCTCCCCAGAGCCTTCTCTTGTCCAGGCTGAATGGCTCCAACTCTTTCATCCTGTCCCTATAGGGAAAGTGCTCCAGCCCTCAGATCATCTTCATGGCCTGCTCTGGAGCCTCTCCATCAGGTCTGTGTCCTTCTTGTGCTGAGGAACAGGCCCTGGGGGTGTGGGGTGATGAAAAGCTCAAGATGAGGCTGCAGTGTGAGTGCAGCCCAGACAGCAACTGTGTGCTGGGCTGCAGCAAGAGCAGTGTGGGCAGCAGGGCAAGGGAGGGGATTCTGCCCCTTGGCTCTGCTCTCCTCAGACCCCAGCTGCAGTCCTGTGTGCAGTTCTGGAGCCCCCAGCACAGGAAGGACATGGAAGTGTTGGAGCCAGTCCAGAGGAGGCCACCAAGATGCTGAGAGGGCTGCAGCAGCTCTGCTGTGAGGACAGGCTGAGAGAGTTGGGGCTCTGCAGCCTGGAGAAGAGAAGGCTTCCAGGAGACCTTGGAGTGGCCTTGCAGGATCTGAAGGGGGCTCCAGGAAGGCTGGGGAGGGACTATTGACAAGGTCTTGGAATGCCAGGACAAGGGGCAATGGGTTTGAAGTGGCAGAGGGGAGATTGAAAGTGGATGTTAGGAGGAAGTTGTTTGCAGTGAGGGTGGTGAGACACTGGCACAGGTTGCCCAGGGAGGTTGTGGAGCACAGAAGCACAGAATGTGATCTTTGATCTTTGATCACATTCTGTGCTTCTGTGCTCCACAATCTCCCTGGAGATGTTCAGGACCAGGCTGGATGAAGCCTTGAGTGATCTGTTCTAGTGGGAGGTGTCCCTGCCTATGGCAGGGGGTTGGAACTGGCTGAGCTTTGAGCTCCCTTCCAACCTAAACCATTCTATGATTCTATGAAAATGGGAGAAGAGAGGATGTGGGGCAAAAGCAGAGCAGTGCCTTTTCAGGCAGGCTGCTGTTCTCATTTCATCACCTCTTCTGTGACCTTTACTGGTGTTTTAAGGATGGAGGGATAGATTTCCTGCTCTGCCTGAGTCACAGATCTGCAAACCAAGCCCCAGCTTACTGTCTGAGGGTGTGCCAACCTGATGGTCCTGCTTTGGGATAGCTGCTGGAGCCAGGTGATTTTTGTGGAAGTTCATTTGACTTCAGAGACTTCCTGGGAAGGTGTTGAGGCCAATGTCCTTTCCTCACCTATCCAGGAATGGAGTATCACACACCAGTGAGCTTGGCCTGCAGAAGGCACTCAGAGCCAGGGGCTGGAAATCACTTTTATTATAAAGGGGATGATCCAAGCCATACCCTTTGTACTCGCTGCAGAACACAGATAGTTTGAGGGGAGAAGTGAGTAATCTTTAATGTCCTCATCCAAATCAAATATTTGTCTCTGTGGTTTTGGAGGCTATCTCTCCTCCACCATCTGCTGAATGAGAGCTCAGCAAAGCTTGTGCTGAAGGAGATGAGTAGTCCAGGGAAGAGGATTCCCTCTGGTTTTGCAGCTTCACACTTGAGCTGTATTTTCCCTGGCACAAGGCAGGAGTGGGGTCAGGCTGTCCACCATCCCCAAACATGGGTTTGTTTGCAGGAGGCTTGAAGGCAAAGGAAATTTTAACACAACATCCTACGACACTGCTCTGACACAGGGAGTGGCAGAGAAGATTGCCCTGAGTTTATTGCACTGAAGATAAGCTGACTTCTGAAAGCTCTTATGCTGTGAGGAATCAATGACACCATAATGATTCTGCTTCATCGTTGTTAAGCCCCACATAGGCAGAATGTCATGAAAATAAGACACACTGAGGATAGGTTCCTACATTTACCTCCAATATGTAAGCAGGGAGCAAAACAAGAGTTGGCTTTTGCTTACTTGAGCTTCAGGGCTGATAGATGGAAATACTCTGCAATCACCTTCACTGCAACTGTTCCCCCTGAAGCTGTGGTGTCATCAGTTCAGATTAGAAGTGAAATCCCAGGAGTGGCCTAGGTCAGCCTTTAAGACTCAAAACTCAATAAGAGTGCAGGAGATTCAACAAGGCCAAGAGTAGGGTCCTGCACTTGGGTCACAACCACCCCATGAATGCTCCAGGCTTGGGGCAGAGTGGCTGGAAACTGCTCAGCAGAGAAACACTTGGGGATGTTGATTGACAGCTGGATGAAGATGAATCTGGGTGTGCCCAGGTGGCCAAGAAGCCCACCAGCATCCTGGCCTGGATCAACAACAGTGTGGCCAGCAGGAGCAGGGAAGTCTCTTCTCCCAAGTAACTAGTGATAAGACAAGAGGTAATGGCTTCGAGTGGCACCAGGGGAGGGTTAGGTTGGAGATGAGGAAAAATTCTCTTTGCTGCAAGAGTGGTCAGGGATTGGAAGAAGCTGCCCAGGGAGAAGGTGGAGTCCCCAACCCTGGAGGTGTTTAAAAGGAGGCTGGGGGTGTGCAGCCTGCAGAAGAGGAGGCTCAGGGCAGACCTCATTGCTCTCTGCAGCTACCTGAAGGGAGGTTGTAGCCAGCTGGGGTTGGGCTCTTCTCCCAGGCACCCAGGGACAGAACAAGAGGACACAGCCTCAAGCTGTGTCAGGGCAGGTTTAGGCTGGATGTTAGAAAGAAGTTCTTCATGGCAACAGTGATTGGCATTGGGATGGGCTGCCCAGGGAGGTGGTGGAGTCCCCATCCCTGGAGGTGTTTAAGAGGAGGCTGCATGAGGCACTTAGTGCCATGGCTTAGTTGATTAGAAGCTGTTGGGTGATAAGTTGGACTCAATGATCTCAGAGGTCTTTCCCAACCTGGTTAATTCTGTGATTCTGTGAAGTCCATCCTGTCTGGCAATCCTTGATGGCCATGTGTTCCTGTGTCCTTACGAAGTCCACCATGGCAGCAGCAGTTGTTTTTTTCAGTGACAGCAGTGCCAGCAATGGTAAACTTAATGTAAAGCACAAACTCACATCAGGGTAGGTGAATAGGCAATCACTTCTGGACTTCACAGTGAGTTTTAAAAGCACCTTGGTGGCATTCAAGCACTTCACAGGTGGTCTGGTCACCATAGCCACACTAAGATGAGTTCATCTCTCTTTTTTGATGGCTGAGTTTTCTTTCTCAGCACAGAGATGCTCAGTGCTCCTATTGCCACATTCAGACCCACTTCTCCACAGTCTCCAGGGAAGAGGAGGAGTCCTGATGCACAGCAGCCATGGCCAGAACAAGGACTGTTATTTCTGACACCAGTTGTGGGGAATGTTTTATGAAAGGGCACAGGAATGGAACAAGACTACACCAATACTTACCCACAGATCCCAGAACTGACTTCATTGTCTCATTGCCTCTCAAAGGCTGAAGCAAACAGCTCAGTTTTTTCTTGAGTCTCTTCTCTGATTTGTGCCAGTGAGTCCAGAGGAGGCCACCAAGATGCTGAGAGGGCTGCAGCAGCTGTGCTGTGAGGACAGGCTGAGAGAGTTGGGGCTGTGCAGCCTGGAGAAGAGAAGGCTTCCAGGAGACCTTGGAGTGGCCTTTCAGGATCTGAAGGGGGCTCTAAGAGAGCTGAAGAGGGACTACTGACAAGGTCTTGTAATGACAGGACAAGGGGCAAGGGGTTTGAACTGGCAGAGAGGAGAGATTGACACTGGATGTTAGGAGGAAGTTCTTTACAGTGAGGGTGGTGAGACACTGGCACAGGTTGCCCAGGGAGGTTGTGGAGCACAGAAGCACAGAATGGGATCAAAGATCAAAGATCCCATTCTGTGCTTCTGTGCTCCTCAACCACCCTGGAAGTGTTCAGGACCAGGTTGATGAGTCCTTGAGTGACCTGTTCTAGTGGGAGGTGTCCCTGCCTATGGCAGGGAGTTGGAACTGGCTGAGCTTTGAGCTCCCTTCCAACTTAAACCATTCTATGATTCTATGACACTCAGAGCTTCCTGGTCAAGGCTCCCTCCTCCTTGCTGGTAAGATGGACAGAACCTTTCACTCAACACAACTGCACCCCAGACTCTGTTGGGGTCCCCAGGTCTATTGATTCTGCACCATAAAGTTCCAACAGCCAAGGTGATGTCTGATAAAGGCTTTCTTTTTACTATTTTTTTCTTCTTTAATTTCCCAGTGATCTTATTTCTGGCTTGGCTCCACCAGCACTAGCAACCTCGAGGATCCCGGAGGTAAACCAGTTGCCAGCACAACTAATACCACATAATTTCATCCCACTCATAGCAGTTTAATCAATACAGCATTAAAAATTCTGGCAGCAGCCAGGCTACAGGAAGGCTCCCCATATTACTTATGTCAACGGAGATGAACTTGCGGAGAGCAGGAAATCTTCAGAGGATCCTCTGAAGGTAAACAAGGCCTAAGGGACAGCAGTAGTTTGGCTGAGGGAGTGAGAGCTGCTGTGTAGAGCTCTTCATGCATTGAGTGTGATGTGCATCATCGACCCATCTTTGGTGGGTAGGACAGGAAGATCACAGGCTCACAGGATGTCAGGGGTTGGAAGGGACCCAAAGAGATCATCCAGTCCAACCCCCCTGCCAGAGCAGGACCAGACAATCCAGCTCAGGGCACACAGGAACACATCCAGATAGGCCTTGAAATGCTCCACAGAAAGAGACTCCACAACCTCTCTGGGCAGCCTGTGCCAGGGCTCTGTCAACTTTACAGTCAAGAAGTTGCCCCTTGTGTTGAGTTGGAACCTCCTGTGCTGCAGCTTCCATCCATTGCTNGTGCCCAGCTCTGTCTGTCCAGGTCTCACTGGATGACAGCACAGCCTGCAGCTGTATCAGCCAAGCCTCCCAGGTTGGTTTCATCAGCAAACTTGCTAAGCAGACACTCTGTCCCCTCATTAATGTCATTGATGAAGATGTTGAATCATAGTGTTGTGACAGAGGGGGCAGAGCTAGTGTTGGACCCTGTGCTCCTTTAGCATTGTCCAGAGCTTTTAAGTTAGAAACAAAAAGGCACTTGTCTCCAAAATGCTGAAAAATTACTTTTGTAGGAATACATCTATTAAGTGATAATGTACTGCCTGACATTCTGGGGAACTCCTAGAGAACCAAGAGTCTAGAAGAAACAAAACCAAAAATGAACAAACAAACCAACAAACACAGAGAGAGTGTTTGGCATTGGGATGGGCTGCCCAGGGAGGTGGTGGAGTCACTGTCCCTGGAGGTGTTCAAGAAGGGACTGGATGAGGCATTTAGTCCCAAGAAGGGACTGGATGAGGCATTTAGGTGACAGGTTGGACTGGATGAGCTTGGAGGTCTATTCCAACTCTTCCAAAGAACAAACAAACCAACAAACAGAGAGAGAGTGTTTGGCATTGATATGGGCTGCCCAGGGAGGTGGTGGAGGCACTGTCCCTGGAGGTGTTGAAGGAAAGTCCGGATGAGGCACTTAGTGCCATGGTCTGGTTGATTGGCTAGGGCTGGCTGCTAGGTTGGGCTGGGTGAACTTGGAGGTCTCTTCCAACCTGCTTGATTCTATGATTCTAGGATTCTACAATTCTATGATTCTGTGATTCTATGATTCTATGAAACAAACAAAAACCCAAACAAGCAAACAAATTAAAAAAAAACAAACCACAAAAAACAACCCAAAACAACCAGAAACAAAAAGAAAAAGACAAAGGAAATTCACAGAATCACAGAATTAACCATGTTGGAAAAGACTTTTGAGATCATTGACTCCAACCTATCACCTTCTAATCAACTAACCCATGGCACTAAGTTCCTCATCCAGCCTCCTTTTAAACACTTCCAGGGACACTGACTCCAACCACCAATTATTTTGAGAGGGAAAAAAAAAAAAAGACCCCAAAGACAGAAATGAAGCAACTCTATCAAAATTCCCTGTTGTTTTCTGTGTGTCTCAGGCTGCAGCAGCCCACAGAGCATGTGTGGTGGGCAAGGGAAAGATCAGCCCACGTGCCAGCTAGTTGCAATACCACTCCAGCAGTAGTTTGTGTCCGAGAGCATTGATGTCCATTTTATTAGTATGAATAAAGAGAGTTCTTTCCCATTTAGCTATATCCAGAAGGGCAATAGTCCATAAATCAATATGTGGCATGGCTTTGCTTTTCCAGTCCATCAGTATAATTCTTTTGGCTGCCAGTGCTGCTCTCAGGAGTCATCTCTTTTCCCATTTATTCAAATTAGGTAGCGAGTTGGTGAATTCCAACACCAGCACTGCTGCAGCTTTGTCTAAATTGATTTCCAGGACTAACTCCATTTATCTCTGAACATTGTTCCAGAAACTGGCTGCTCTATGGATGGTTCACATTGGGAATATGATGGCACTTTTTGTCACTGCTGCAACTACAGCTCTGAACACAGACTGAAGTCAATGAGTACGTGAGGACCTTGCAAATGAATTGTTATGCTGGGCCCCACTGTTGTGGTGAGTGGGGTACTCTGAGCTCTTCAAAAATAGCTGCACATGTAGCCATGTAACCACTGGTTTGTGGCACAGAGAGGTGCTGCTGAGGGTCACGGTTTAGCAGCGGACTTAGTAAAGTTGGAGAAGGGTTGGACTCAATTTTTAAGGTAATTTCCAACCAAAATAGTTCTTTGAGTCCATGATTCTATGATTCTGGGGGGTACTCACAGAACCATTTGGGCTGGGAAAACCTTTGGGTTGGGGTACATAGAAGCATGAGTTGGAAAAGACCTTTAAGCTCATTTGGTCCAACCATTCTCTAACTCTGCCAAGGCTGGAGCTAAACCATGGCCCTCAGCGCCACATCTCTGCCTCTTTTCAACACCTCCAGGGATGGAGATTCAACTACCTTCCTGAGCAGCCTGTGCCAGTCTTTGAGAACCCTTTCAGGGAAGAAAGTTTTTCTAATGTCCAACCTAAACCTCTCCTGGTACAACTTGAGGCCATTTCCTCTCATCCTATTGCTTGTTAACTAAAGAGAAGAGACCAAGACTCCAGGAGTCTCCAATCTCCTATCTTCTTATAGGTGAAACCCAAATCTATTCCAATCTTCATGGCTTTCTCCCTGGCACTTGGAAATTAGAGTTTGGTTGGGATTTGTGATCCAAATTTGGAGGCTGAACACAAGTAGCCAGCAGAATGGGAGCTCATTCTGTATTCTTTATGGTAAAAGCACTGCTACACCTTTAGACAAGTAGCTAATTAAGTCACATATGGTTGATCAGTTCTGGTGAGGGCAAGAAGTGTGCCAACTGAACAGAGATAATTTGCTGTAACAGACTGCCTGATCCACTTGCTGCCTTATGTTATTAATATAGACATTCACAGGCCTGCAAATGCTTAGAACATACAACACAGGAATATACAAATGTATCCAGAACATAGCAGAGATGTTAGCTTCTTTTTTATGACTGAGAGAGATTACTGCAACCATAATTATTTCCTTGACGAGTTTATTAGGACTCTGAGCTCTTCAAAAGTAGCTGTACATGTAGCCATGTAA
>WBNM01019860.1:9031-23406 GCA_013399055.1 Ramphastos sulfuratus
GAAGTAAAAAAAAAAAAGGGAAAAAAAGAGAGAAATGGAAATGAGGGGGACTAGCAGGTGTGGCAGTATTAGCATGTAAAAGGATGTAAACGCCTACTCATAACAATCACATAAGATTGTCATGCTAGCTGAAGTGGGCTGAAATTATTCCATCGGAAGAAAAATACTGCAGCTCCTGATTTGGTAAAAAGCCAGTGAGTTGCTGCAATACATAGTCATTGTGGGGAGAGAAGAGGAAAAAAAAAATTACTTATCTAAGAAGCCAGAATCCTCAGCCTTTATCAATATGCATTCCAGTAAGGATTCCCTTCCCAGCGCCTCCCCGAGAAAAAGAATCAAATCAGTCGCAACTCCGGAGAAGAGATGACCTTTGCTTTCCCCAAAAAGATGAATCTCAGCATGAAACAAACTGTACTCAGAGCTGAAAATCCCAGATGCTGGGAGTTTGCAATCAGAGAAATACAAGTAACATTTATCCAATCCTGGCTTGCCACATGGGAGCTTTCTCCAGGCACGGATTTACAAATAGACAGGTTGAAGGATTGCAGGAGACACTGAATAAAGATATGAAGTTACACGGAAAATGCACCAGCACAAAGCTTAGAGAGCAACCCTCTAAACTCTGCTTTTGAGGCAATGTCACTAATGACACCAGCTAGCACTGTTATCCTATAACCTGCAAAGGGCTTGCTGTATTCCAGAAATGCAGTCATTAAATAAGTTTGGGAGCATAAGGCTGCTTTGGATTCAGTTACAGCTGCCGCTGCTCCTTCAGTTAAAGCAACCCCAGCTGAAAATGCATAATAAAGCGTTTGGATGAGCAAACTGCTAGCTGTGCTTTATAAGAGGATTATTTATATCAGAAGTTGGATGAATATATGCTCCAGTTTTAGGTTCGGTCATGGCAGACACACAAATATAAAATGAAAAGGCTACGGCACAGAAGGCAAAGCGATGTCTTCAGTGATTTCACAGCCGACAGCAAGGTAAACCCAGCAGTTGTTTCACAGTGATCTGACCCTGCTTTTTTTGCTACTCGCTAAGCTCTGCCCATCAAATTAGAAACTCCTTCTAAAGAAATGAGAGCAGCTTGTCTCCCTGGCAATTGCGAGTGAGTTCTTAAGGCACAACCGAAACGATTTTCTGTATCAAACCTGGACTGAAAATTTGTTATACAACAGAATGTAGAAACTGTCGGGTGGAGGTTTGTGTGTGCAGCCAGGTCAAGCAGTGCAGAGGGTGAGTGGTACAGAATTGCTAAAAAGGTCTGCCTGACGCTGCAGACCTCAATGTAGAAGAGCTCCTCTATTAAGATTTTACTACTTATACAAATGTATATAAGTGCCTGTATATTGCACCTAACTATACAGTTAAATTTTAATTCAAATTTTACTTACTCTCACTTTGTAAAGTCCAAAAACATAACAGAACCATTCTCTTAAGGAACTTTGATCCTATTATTTCTTTTGCCCCATACAACGACTTTAATCTTATTCCATTTTGTGTGCAGATAAATTTCAACGTGGTATAATATTTTCTGATTATTGTTTGTTTCTCACTCTATATTTTTTAACTCAGAGTTCTCAAGAGCCCAAGCTCAGGAAAATGACAGTAGTTTCTAGATTGAAGTGACAGATAGAACTGCTACACAGATAGAGTAACAACCCAGTTCCATTTCTGAAGATTTATTTCTTACAAATAACAGGCTCTTGCAACACAGTGTCCTCAATTCACTCAGCTCATGCTTTTTTTCCTAACAGCTTGGACATGAGCATTACATGTCATGGGAGTTCACTACACAGATACCAATAATCAGCTATCAATAACCAAAGTCTGTCTGACCTCTTAGTCCAAAGTGACATCGCAACAGCACCTCTTTCTGACTTGCTGTGCTAGTTATCATCTGGAACAGTCACTGAGCCTGTTTAGAAACGTATTATGGTGACAAACAGCAGCTGTAACATTGCTGAATCTTTGATCTGTTTATTCCTAGCTTGCCTGTCTCATTATTAAGCTATATATTATAGAGATTTTCTTTCAAGCACCGTCTCTCGCATAACCAACACTGGTGTAAATATAGAAAAGTGTAGTTTCCATGACAATACATTCCATAGTTACAGCCAGCAGCCACTATCATTAAAACATGAATCACAGTGCTACCTTAAGGTGTAAGCACACCACATCATTGGCCCTAGAAGCGTTAATTTGGGATGGGGGTGGCGCGACAATATTTTTAGGAGACACTACTACAAAATGCCAGAAAACTCTGCTATTTAACTGTTTTAGCAGCCCTAATGTTCACTCATCTTAGACATTTAAGTGATCAGCAATGCTCTCAATCTGTCCTAATCATTAGCATTTCTAATATAAGCATACACTGCATCTGCACTTTTCGATGATTTAAATGCAATGTCCTGATTTAAAACCAGACGCACTCATCACACAAATGTGATTGCCAATTAATATTCACAGGCATTATTAAAATCACCTGCATTTAATTCCAAATTCAGATTTCAAAGGAGGGAAGGGAAACCAGCCAGCCCCTTGCATCTCTTGGATCTCTATGTAATCGGCTGGCTCGTGCCATCAAAAGGGAGGACATATCTGTTCATTAAAATCCCCATTTCTTTCGTGGTCCCTAACATCATTGCAGATTTCCATCCAGAACCTGTTTCACCTGTGATCTAATTTCAGTGTTAAGATGTGCCAAACACCTGAGTATTGTTTAAGGCACAAAATTAAGGCACAAAATCTGTCTCTTCACACTTAAACTAATTGTTGCTTTCAAGTAAAAAAAAAAAAAAACAGTTACCTGACATACAGTCATTTGGGAAAAGATGAGAAAAGAAAGATTCATTCCAGTGACAGACTGGAATAGCAATAGCTCATTTCACAACTGGCCAAGGCATTCATTTTAATTAGGGGTCTATCACATATAGAAAACTGCTCTGTGAAAACATTAGCTCAGAGACCTTGCTCTGTCTTTCTCACTTCCAGATTGCACTCATTGTACCGGGTTAGGGTGGATCCCTCCTCCAGTAGAAGAAACTCACCACAGCATGGATTCCTTTTTTGTAAAGTCAGGAAAAAAATAAGAAGTTGTATTTCTTATAGTTTAAATATAACAGTACAGGGAGAATATAACTACTACAGGAATATAATAACCTGAAGGCAGATGGGGAAGGGGTCAAGCGGCAGCAAAGCAGCAAAAGCAGCAGCAGCCAAAGCAGTGGCAGGGGAAGGTAGCAGCAGGTGCAGGCGAAGCAGCAGAAGCAGCAAGGGGAAGGTCCAAGTTGTGCTTCCAGACATAAAGCTCTTGATGCTCCAATGAAATGACATTAACTTATCCATTGCTGCCATTCTATGGCCTATCCCTAGAATGTTCGCCTCTTCACTCAGAGCTTTCACTTCTAAGTTTCTCTGTTCTGCATTTTTTTTTTATGTCTGAGGTAGGAATCTAACTCAAATGGCCACACTCATCAAGACAAAGAAGCAAATTGTTAATTGCCAAGAAAGGCATTCAAATTGTAGTCATACTGCAGGAGTAAGGGGGAATCTTGGAAAATCTGTCTACGTTTTCTCTCTGTCTGATGGGATAAGCAAAACCTACTTGATGTGTGTTAGTGTATGAAAGAGCATCCACAGGTCTGCTGAATTTTCTGAGCCCTCTACTTCAATTGGACTTGTATGCACCAATCCAGCCTATTGCTCGCAACCACCATGCTGCCACCATCACAGAATCACAGAACCACAGAACCACAGAATGTCAGGGGCTGGAAGGGACCTCAAAAAACCATCTAGTCCAAGCCCCCTGCCAGAGCAGGATCACCTATACCAAATCACGCAGGAATACATTTGAATATCTCCAGAGAGGAAGACTACACAACCCCTCCGGGCAGCCTGTTCCAGTGTTCTGTCACCCTCACAGTGTTAACAAAGGGACACTCACAGAAAACGCATTTATTTTCAGAAATCTCAAGTTAAATGTTCTCATCAGTGAACAAAAGTCAACTCCTGTTGTCTGAGCTTACTCTTTCAAAAGTTATTTTTTCCCTCACCTGCTGGATATGGGAGGAACAAGAGCAACTTGGAAGCAACTGCTGCTCCACTTAGCATTTGCATTTGTTCCATTCAATTGGTAAAATTTCTCTTGCTTTACCAGTCAGTTGCCTTCCTGCTACGGAAGAGGTAATTAATTACTGCGAGATGATATTTTAAAAATACTACTATATAGTTTATTAATATTAAATATTCAGACCTCGCATCACCCCGGCCACCATTTAATAATAATAACAGGCTCTTTGCAACGTTATGGAAACTATATACAGGTTATAACAGGATCTGGAAATAACTATTAAATATATACATTAACTGAACTCGATTTAAACTGGCAGAGAAGGTTTGCGGTCAGTGTACCGCTTGCGGCCAGTACGCTGCTTGCTCACTAGATGGACGCAAGGAGCAACTTTCTGCTTATGGCAGAAGGCAAGAGGCAAGAGGCTTTGGGTATTTACTCACAAAAGGTAATATCTGACAGTGCCCAAGGCTTGTGGNCCCTACCTTCTTTCATGATGTCTGCCTTTCACAGTGCATCATTAAGTGAAAACAGATGAATTAACTTTGAATAACTGAGCTGCATTTCTGAAAGTATGATAGTCATATTTATATTTATTTTTATTTATATACATCCTTCTGCACTGGAGCTAGTTCAGATAGCAGTACTTAGCCCTGCACCTGACGTGTCGTGAGAATCAAGAAGACCAATATAGGTAAAACTAAAAGTAAAGACTGGGAGACTCACAAAGAACTTTTAGATACTCGCTCTTGCCTATAGTAGGATTTTATTTATTTGCTTATTTATTTATCTGACTATTTATTTGTTTATTATTCTTTGCTATTTCTGTTGAGGAACTTGCTTAAGTTCTGGTACTGTACTACAGATCTGTGTATTTTTCCCTGCCCTAGTTTCACTACCCAAATATTTGTTCCATTGTTTTTTCCATTAAACATTCTTCTAATTCCTTACCACGTCCATTAGATACCATTAGATAGATGAAGATCCATTAGGTAGATATCCATTAGATAGATGAAGATGATCTATAGACCCTTGACCAAGCTACATGCGTGGTTAACTTCTAGTCTTTTCTTAGAATCAAAAAATCACCTTCTTTTCTGCTCTTCTCTGAATTCTCTTTGTGCTATTCAAGCCTAGTATAAAAACTGAACTTGTCTCTTATAAAAGTTACCATCTCAAAGAATCATATTAGATGAAAGGGGAAAAGGCCTGTTCCACCATAGGCACATGTACAAACAGAATCAAAGAACAGAAATACAAATCAAACCTGAAAAATCCCCCATTAAACTCAAAATTACTTCACACAACTGTCATATGTTCACAGAAACATAAAAAACATAGAATCTTAGAATGGTTTGTATTGGAAGGGACCTTAAAGCAAATTGCAGCCTAGTTCCAACCTCTCCACAGTGGACAGGGACACCTTTCCCTACATTAAGTTGCTCAAAAGCCATTCAGACTGACATGGAACACTTCTAGAGGAAGAGGATGTCCAATAACCTCTCCAGGAAACCTCTTCCAGTACCTCACCATTCTCACAGTGTAGAACTTCTTCCTTATATCTAATCTAAATCCACATGCTTTCAAATTAAAGCCATTCCCCTTTGACCTATCACTACATGCCCTTGCAAAAAAAGTGCCTCTCTACCTTTCTTATAGGCCCCCTTTAAGTACTGAAAGCTCACAATAAAGGTGTCCCTGGAATTTTCTCTTCTCCAGGCTGAACAACCCCAATTCTCTCAGTCTGTCTTCATAGGAGAGGTGTTCCATCCTTTATGGCCCTAATCTGGACTTCTTCCAATACCTTCTTCTTATGTTGGTGGCCCTAGAGATGAACACTGGGGTCTCAGCACAGTACAGCAGAGGAGGTATCAAAGATCACATTGGGTGATTCTGTGCTCCACAACCTCCCTGGGCAACCTGTGCCAGTGTCTCACCACCCTCACTGCAAACAACTTCCTCCTAACAGCCACTTTCAATCTCCCCTCTGACACTTCAAACCCACTGCCCCTTGTCCTGGCATTGCAAAACCTTGTCAATAGTCCCTCCCCAGCCTTCCTGGAGCCCCCTTCAGACCCTGGAAGGCTACTCTAAGGTCTCCTGGAAGCCTTCTCTTCTCCAGGCTGCAGAGCCCCAACTCTCTCAACCTGTCCTCACAGCACAGCTGCTGCAGCCCTCTCAGCATCTTGGTGGCCTCCTCTGGACCCTCTCCAACAGTTCCATGTCCTTCCTGTGCTGGGGGCTCCAGAACTGTACACAGTGTGTGATCTACTTTAGGTGATCCTGCTCTGGCAGGGGGCTTGGACTAGATGATCTTTTGACATCCCTTCCAGTTCCTAGTATTCTGAGATTCTGTGAAGTTTGCTACTTCTGTGAGATACTGTTCTGATAGCTTGGACCCACCTCTTCCACTGTCATGAGCAGCAGCTGCTGCCTCTCACATGGTGGCTTGTGGCAGCTGGCTTGTCTTTCCCACATCTCTATATATAGACAGGAATGAGTTGCCAGTTGATTCCTGCCAACAGCAGACCCTGCTAGTGGAGAGCCGCTTCGCTTCTCCTAGAGCTGAAGAGGGCATGGACAGCTCATGGAGATGGAAAGTTCTCCTCAAGCACCTAACATGGAGATAACAGCATGGAGGCAGGCAGATAGGCAGAGGACAGTTCAGATGCTCTGGAAGAACTATTCATCAAGAATTTCCAATGCAGTAGGCAGCTTGGAAAGATTTATATGGCTCAATCTCTCCACCTGAAGATGGAGATAATGCTTTCCAATTAAATGCCCATATCTCTAGGTACACACTCATATAAACAATGATTTTTAAGTTAATTAGAACACTCTTAAACAAAATACTCATGCTCATAAGTGTTTGCACATTTTAAGTGCCACGTTACCAGCACAGTTTTACATTTTTAACTAGTGGAAAACTGTCTGAATGATTTCTGAAAATAAGTTTGATCTGTTAAACAATCCACAAAGCCATCAAACACATATAATGTAGTTTATGTTAAGTAACTTCTTTAGCCAGGTATAAATTTAAAAGAAACAATAGAAAAGATAGGAAAAAAAACCAAAAAAACTGCTCAAGTTAAATGTCCTTTTGAAGGAAAAAAAAAACCAACCCCAGAAGCAGTCTACTGAGTAGCTACAAAACAGCTCTGCTGTGGTGAAGATTCCTATTTATATCGTGTGGTAGAATTGTTAAGATTTTCTGTGACAAATTAACAGAAACAAAGGCCTAGTCCTGCCAACACAGAGTGAAAAGATGCACACGGCACATTCAGAATATGTATGCCCCACTTTAATGTCATTATGTAAGCCTACTGATGTCTTCAAGTGATTGCAGTGTAATAGACATGCACCTAAATGAGCCTGAAGAGATCAGTTTAGCCAAAACACGCAAGAGCTCACCAAGGACTAAGAGCTTCAATCCAGACTGCTGGGGCAGAAGAGTGGTTAGCCTGCACTACAATTAGTGTCTCCACACTGTTGCTAGCACTAAACTAGCTAGCTTAGTTATGTTAATATGCACTTAAGTCATTGCACCATACACACATTTACTACACGCATTTAACAGAGACGTAAGTCTGGCCACAGTCCCACACATGGTCACCAGCTCAGCAAGCCTGCTGTGTACAAATGAGACTCCCCCAGTAGGAAGCACAATAGTTGGTAGTGATTTTCCAGTAGTTTTCAAGTCCACCCTTGAAACAGGTAATCTACTTCCATAACATCCCTTGGTGAAGAGTTTTACAAGCCTTCCATTTCTTCTGTGACAATATGGCTCTTTATTTTTGATCTTGCTCCTGATATCTTTAGCAGGCATCTCCAAATGTGGGAATGGAACAATAAAGAAGGAACAGTCAACTCCTATTCATTCTCACCCTGTCACTCAGGCTTTTATAAGTCAGTACTGCATCCTTTCCAACTGTTCTCTCTTCCATAATGAANAAAACTGCTCAAGTTAAATGTCCTTTTGAAGGAAAAAAAAAACCAACCCCAGAAGTAGTCTACTGAGTAGCTACGAAACAGCTCTGCTGTGGTGAAGATTCCTATTTATATCGTGTGGTAGAATTGTTAAGATTTTCTGTGACAAATTAACAGAAACAAAGGCCTAGTCCTGCCAACACAGAGTGAAAAGATGCACACGGCACATTCAGAATATGTATGCCCCACTTTAATGTCATTATGTAAGCCTACTGATGTCTTCAAGTGATTGCAGTGTAATAGACATGCACCTAAATGAGCCTGAAGAGATCAGTTTAGCCAAAACACGCAAGAGCTCACCAAGGACTAAGAGCTTCAATCCAGACTGCTGGGGCAGAAGAGTGGTTAGCCTGCACTACAATTAGTGTCTCCACACTGTTGCTAGCACTAAACTAGCTAGCTTAGTTATGTTAATATGCACTTAAGTCATTGCACCATACACACATTTACTACACGCATTTAACAGAGACGTAAGTCTGGCCACAGTCCCACACATGGTCACCAGCTCAGCAAGCCTGCTGTGTACAAATGAGACTCCCCCAGTAGGAAGCACAATAGTTGGTAGTGATTTTCCAGTAGTTTTCAAGTCCACCCTTGAAACAGGTAATCTACTTCCATAACATCCCTTGGTGAAGAGTTTTACAAGCCTTCCATTTCTTCTGTGACAATATGGCTCTTTATTTTTGATCTTGCTCCTGATATCTTTAGCAGGCATCTCCAAATGTGGGAATGGAACAATAAAGAAGGAACAGTCAACTCCTATTCATTCTCACCCTGTCACTCAGGCTTTTATAAGTCAGTACTGCATCCTTTCCAACTGTTCTCTCTTCCCTAATGAAAAGTTAGACCCCAAAAGAATCATAGAATCATAGATTGGTAAGGTTGGAACGGACCGCAAAGATCATCTAGTTCCAGCCCCCTGCCATAGGCAGGGACACCTCCCACTAGCACAGGTCACTCAAGGCCTCATCCAACCTGGCCTTAAACACCTCCAGGGAGGGAGCAGCCACAACCTCCCTGGGCAACCTGTGCCAGTGTCTCACCACCCTCACTGTTAACAACGTCCTCCTAACAGCCACTTTCAATCTCCCTCTGCCACTTCAAACCCATTGCCCCTTGTCCTGGCATTGCAAGACCTTGTCAATAGTCCCTCCCCAGCCTTCCTGTAGGCCCCTTCAGATACTGGAAGGCTACTCTAAGGGCTCCTGGAAGCCTTCTCTTCTCCAGGTTGCAGAGCCCCAACTCTCTCAGCCTGTCCTCACAGCAGAGCTGCTGGAGCCCTCTCAGCATCTTTGTGGCCCTCCTCTAGACCCGCTCCAACAGTTTCATGTCCTTCCTGTGCTGGGGGCTCCAGAACTGCACACAGGACTGCAGGTGGGGTCTGAGGAGAGCAGAGTAAAGGGGCACAATCCCCTCCATTGCCCTGCTGCCCACACTGCTCTTGCTGCAGCGCATATATATATATATATATAATAGGCCAAGTTTAAAACTTTATCCTATATTGTTAAGTCTTACATCACTTGCTCCTTGTTATTATGGTTAGGACTTGAAATGGTAAGACTACAAGCACCCTGACTGGGTTCTAATGAGACACACATTTCATATCAGTGATGAAGCCAGGCTGTCATCACATGTACTAGAAACAGAAAAACATCTTTTACTTCCTCTGTGAAGATTTGTTGGTCAGAAATTCACCCTAATACATGGAAAAGGAAGTCCTGATTAACCAGCTGTTTTGGTTGGGGTTTTTTTTGTTTGATTGATTGTTTTTTTGTTTGGTTTTTAGAATCATAGAATCATAGAATGGTAAGGTTGGAAGGGACCTCAAAGCTCATCTAGTTCCAACCCCCTGCCATAGGCAGGGACACCTCCCACTAGTACAGGTCACTCAAGGCCTCCTCCAACCTGGCCTTGAACACCTCCAGGGAGGGAGCAGCCACAACCTCCCTGGGCAACCTGTTCCAACTATTCCAACCTGTTTTGTTTTGTTTTGCTTTGTTGTTTCATTGTGATTTTTTTTTGTTGTTGTTGTTAATTTGCTTTATTTTTCCCAAATTTCCTATATATAAATGTATCCATTTCCCCCAGTTCCTGTTAAAAGTGAGTGTTTTCCTTCAGCTCTTAGCTGTCAGGAAGACTGTCACTGATTTCCCTCAGATTATCACAACAGGAAGTTCTGTGTTCATTTCTGGCAGATTTTTAAATTTAAGGCTTTTCAACTACGAAGTTCTCATTTAACAAAACAAACCAACCCTTCCCACACCCCCCACAAGCAAACCCCAAACTCTAAACATTATTCACTTCGATTTCAATGGGAAGCTGAAAGAAATGTGATTGTGGTCACAGCTAAATTCTACAGCAGGTTTTCAAGCAAAACTATAGCAGAAACATTTGTGTGACAGCCTCTGCTTAGGCTGTTTTCTGGATTTTCTAAGCCCAGCATGCTCAGGATGGGCCATGGATGTGTACCCTGGGCACAGCAGGCACACAAGATCCCCTTATGTGACCCTCACAGTGTAATTAGAGGAAGAGAGATTGCAGATCCCTGTGTTAGAGGCATCCATCCCATACCTGGGAAACAACCACTGGCAACAAGGGAAAGCCCTCAGTGTTCTTATTTTCCTTTCTGAAGAGAGGGTTGCTCTTGACTCCAAACCTCACAGAGATGCCAACCAGCTAAGCCACTAATAATGGCAAGGGACTGCTAAAGAAAAATTACTTTCCCCCCCTCTACTCAGCTTTTGCTGTGTTTCTTACTCTGTAGCCTTTTCACAGTGGGAAAAGAAAAGCTCACCCCGTGAAAGCTAGGAAGGCGCTGCTTTTGTGGCTTTAATATTGCACCACAGCTTCCCTCTGCCTCCATGGGCTGATTCCCATCATCATGGATTTAAAAGCAAGACTGCAGAGCCTTGTGGACCACAAAAAATGCTGGTGGAGGAGAGAATTTAATCCTGGGTCACCTGGGAATCCTAGCAATCCTCTCATTCATGGGAATCCTAGCAATCCTCCTGTTCATGGGAGCTTCTCAGCTGGGCATTGTCATGGCTCTAGCACTTCTCCAGTGTTTGCAGTGCTTGCTCCATACTCCACTGCAGCTTGTTCAGGGAAAAGCATGGGGCTGATTACAATGGTCCTGTCCTGCTCCTTCCCAGTGGGCATTGACCAGGGGTCCTTTGCAACAGCTTTCTCTTTCTAAAATGCCTCTAAAAGTCTGGGCAGGGATTTTCCACCCTGTTGGCCCTGCACAAACATTCTCTGTCCCCAGGGCTGTGGGAGTACTAGCAGGGTCTGTTACTGTTGGCTGAGGAGGAACAGTCCTGTAAATCAAAGTGGTTAAGGAAAAGCACGTTCCCTCCAGCTCCATGTCAGTCAGGAGCATCTCTTACCTCCAACACTCCACCACCGGCTGGGGAAAGGAAAGACCTCTTAAAAATGAACACTATACAGAGGGAATGTCTCCTCCAAAGCCTTTGTGGGAATAATAAGATGAAATAAAGCTAAATTTTGGAGAGTGATGGGCGCGACCAGTTTGCAGTCCTCTGAAGATGACATTTTTAATGCCTCAAGGAAGAGAAGCTTAGTGCAAAATCAATGCATTTCTGAGGGAAAGGAGCCAGCACAGCTTAACTGCTCTCGGTGACTGCAGGCCTATGAGAGCCTGAAGAACCCTTCTGAGCTAACCCTCAGCTCTCTCCAGTGACTGAAGACCATCTCCTCACCAGGGGGTGAAAAGTCTGCTGCTGGGCCCTGGCACAGCCTCAGGACCGTTGTGCCACAGGCAGCTCCCATGTCATTCAGGAGTGGCTCCAGAGATGATACTAATGGAAAGGAATGTGCACAAGATGAGCTGGGAACAGAAGTCTCCCTGTCCTCCTGGTAAGGGAATCAGTGCCAGTCAGCCAGGAAGAAGCAGAGGGGAGCAGGGGCCCAGGGCTGTTTGACTCTTGCCTGGCTGAGGGCTGTTGTGAGTCAGCTAGAGACATGGACGGAGAGGACCATAATTCTCAGGATGGCAGCATCCTTGTTGCTACCCCGTCCAGGTGTAGGAATGAGCAGCTTTCTGGTGGTGTTGGCTTACCTGAGGAGAACTGCCCTCCTGCTTCTGCTCAGTCTGCACTGCAGCTGACTTGTCTGGAGCAAGCTTCCAGGAAAAACAAAAAAAGCAGGCTGGGCAAAGTCTGCTCACAGGCTGTGCTGCAGCAGGAGCATCCATCTTAGATCCAGTGGAGGAGGAGAGCTTGGACAAGCTTCCTTTTTAAAGCAACAGTGCTCCTACTGAGCATGGTGAGGAAGGGCAGTGTTATGTCACAACACTGGTTGAGCCAGATACAAGCAGAGCACTCTATAGGCTTTAGCTAAGTGATCTTCACAAAATCCCTTTGAGATAGGCAATTAAACATCATCTGTCCAGTCTTATAGGTGAAGAAACTCAGCTGGGCTAAGGTAATCTTGCGCAGAAGCAGCCCACGATTTTAGGGTGCCTGAGCCAAAAGGCTTGTGGTCTGATTTTATAGGTGCAGAACATCTACCTGGAGGTCTGACTGACAGCACAGAGCATCTTTAACTGCTGCTCAGAATGCAAGGCTGTGTTTAAAACCAACCCTAGGGATACTTCAAGTTGCAGATCCCAAAGAGGAGGCACCACAAATCACTGAGCCTTTGAGATAATGCTGGCTTTTGTGTCTAGAGATACCTAAGGAGAAAATTCTAGAGTCAGGTTGAATCAGATTTTGCCTCTGCTTCCTCTTTATGCCTAGACAGGCCTCTTCTCTGTGACTTCCCCATGAGTTCCTGTGGACCTGCTGCCAGAAAGTTGGGGGTTGGAGAGGAAAATAAAACTTCTCTTGCCCAGGGACCAGTGAGTTTGAATGGATTGAAGGACTAGAAGATGGGACATTCTGGCTGGATCCACCAGTACAGTACAAAAACTGCCACTGGGGAAACAGGATGCTTTTCCTGACCAAAGAACTAAGAGAGACCTCAGATGCTGTATCTTTCCTGACTTGCTAACAGTGTAACAATGGTCTACCAAGGCCCAGATTCTTAAAGCTAGATAGATGCAGTCTGGTACCTTGTGGGATTTTCACTTGTGGGTTGAACGAGTTTGGAATTAAAATCAAAAAACAGGGCAAGTAAGAACACCCACCAGTGCCTGCTTGTGATTGTAGGGACATAAATAGCTTTAGAAATCTCAGGTTTATTTCATGTAGGGCTACAATCTGAAGAATTCACTTCCCTTACAGCTATAAGACAGCAGCTGAAGCTTCTATTGTCCTTCAAACTGTGCTTCAAGGTACATCCATATATTCATGCAACCTTTTTCTCCTCCAAACCTCCCAGATGTGTGAGAGCTACAAGCTAAGTATTCTCCAAAGGGACAGGCCTGAAGTAATTCAAAGTCCCTTGTTAGGCACTCTGTCAATGCTGTAAACATTGCTATTTAATTGATGTACTGTTTTTATTATATGTGCCCTAAAGGGACTGTGCTGACCAGAGCCTTTTGTAAATTGAATAAACAAATAAATAAGCAAGGAGCATCGCCTCAAACAGCTCACTTATGTGACAGATAAGTCTGTGTGGCTTAATGTAGTTTCTACACAACAGCCTGGCTGGTTGGAATGGTTTGTTTGATCTTCATTAACCCTGGCAGGCTCTTCCAGCTCCTTCCTCCACCTCAGCAAAGACAGGGAATGCCACTCTTCCTTTCTGGATTTCTAAGGTCATTTTGTTTATTGACTATGTCATTTTAAAAGCTTCCTATACAGTGAAAATTGCCTATTTCCTTCCTTCACCTGGAAAATGAGTGAAGAATTTTGTCATTTTCTGTTGAAAGGGATGAAGCTCAATCCTTCTCCCATTCCTTCCCTTTCATCCCTTTTCCATCTATCCCACTTTACATCTCCAAAAAGTCAGACTCTTTCATTTGCTTCTTACTTGCATATTGTCTTGCTCAAAACACTTCCCAAATGTGTCTTTTGAGAAAATTTTACCAAGTATAGCTGTAACAGTCAGAGTCAAGACTACAGTGCCCACAAAGCTATGTCAGCTGGTGAGACAAGCTAGCTAAGCCCAAATACAAACAGCAACACAGACATGGGAACCATCACTCAGGGAGAGTTGGTCACCCAGACCCATTTTTTGCACTGAGTGGTTTTAGAGTCTATGTTCATCTCTGACCTGCCTTAGTAAGAGAACTTGGTGCCCTGACTGGTTTGTACACATAGAATCATAGAATGGTAAGGTTGGAAGGGACCTCAAGGATCATCTAGTTCCAACCCCCTGCCACAGGCAGGGACACCTCCCACTAGCACAG
>WBNM01019862.1:2380-46411 GCA_013399055.1 Ramphastos sulfuratus
ATGTAGATATAGATAGAGATATAGATTGAGATGTAGATAGATATATTAGATATATAGATATATAGAGATAGAGATAATACCAAGAGATGAAGATTTCTGCATGACAGAACTACAGCAAATTAATTAAATATGCATGCTAATGGTGTAGATAATTGTTACCTTTAAAAGCTCAGTCTTCTTGTTGGGCGTCTTGCTTTCTAATGTTTTTTTCAAAAAGATATGTGGCTACATAAATGAAACATTTATGTAGATAAAGGACAAAATAGCAGCAGAAAGATAGTTAATTCTCTTGCTTATATTACTAAACATTTTAGATTATTGGAAAGGGAAAAAAATAAGTATTCGCTATAATCATTATGATTTTTTTTGCTGCTTGTTTACTTTTTGCTTTTGCCTTAGCTTTGGATACCTTAAATTATAAAATTAATTTCACTGCAGCTTATTATGAGCTTCTCTAATTACTTCTTAGATCCCAACAAATAACTTTACTGTATTAAACATTTCTACTGATTATGTTGTTTGGAAAAAAATAATGTTACAAAAGCACATTTGGATTATGTTTAAGAATGTAGCCTGTAGCTAACAATTTAATGTGTCAAATCAAAATCATTTATTAGGCAATGCCATTCATCAGTGTCCTTTTTCAACCAATACATATATCCCTGATACTCAACGTGAATGCTATGTAACACTAATTGCATAGTACAGAAACTCATCTCTGCCTGCCTGAATGTAAAAGTAATTTCTTAATACTTGTGTTCCAGAAAGAAAGAAAATGTTCAAAGTAGTCTAGGGGCCAGATTCTCAGTTCATGTAAAATCACTGATCCAGAACAGTTATTGCTGCAATGGCATGAGAAATTACTCATTGAGTTTTCATTTCCAGGAGTTTTCCTTTGTTCAGCTCTGCCAGATGTATAATACTAAAATCTTGAATAATTCCTTTTTAAATTAAACAGTGGATTCATATCTTACCAGATTTATGACTCATTTATATTCCACTAAGCCACACTACCCAAATGGTTATGTATACAATTTTGATGAGCTGCTAGTTTAAGTACAGAGATAATATAGAGAGCTTTTTCTGAAGTGGGTATGGGGATATTAGTATAGTTGGTGTTTAAATGTGTTTTCAATGTGAAATAGAAAAGCAGGAATGAAATCAATTTGCCATTAGAAATCACAAGAAGTTTTAGTCTGAGGTTTTTCAGAATTATGTTGATGTTATGATAAATCCACAAGCATGGTGATGCTAAAATTACTGTGAACTCCATAGCAAGTGCTAGATACGTGTAGGTGTTGCATCTGAGTTTGAAAACTGAATACAGCTTCTGGTGGCAGGATTATCCCCAAATTATATTAAAAGAGAAATCTGAGTTGCACAACAAATTCACTATAATGGCAGTTTTCAGGAAAGCCACTAGGTGGAAGTTATTTTCCTACTGAGCAACTTTATTCTGCATGCAGAGTCCATTGCTTTTGAATACGAGGCTGTGGAGGAGTCATTTTCATTCAATATTGAATACCAGAGGTTCAAACAAACGCTTAGCACAAAAAGTTGTCATTTAGGAATATCTTGGAATGTAAAGCCACAACCTGTCTTTACTGGGACAAGCACTAGGCCAGAGTTATTTTATTAATGTTAGTGCAATTAAATTGATTGCAAAAATTACCAAAGCAGAAATTGATCAAGCCAAATACAGGCGTGAAGTGGCCGCAAAACTAATGATAGCTGGAGAAAGAAATCAAGCACAATATAGGATGAAATCTGAGCAGAAATAGTAAAAAGTGAGAAATGGCTGTCAAACTAATAACAGAGAAAGAAATTAAGCACAATATAGTATTAAATCTGAGCAGAAATAATAAAAAGTGAGAAATGGCTGTAAAACTAATAACAGAGAAAGACATTAAGCACAACAGAGTATTAAATTTGAGCAGAAATAATAATTTTAAAAAACCCAAAAAACTAAAACTGCAGAAGGAAAAAGCTTTTTCATCAAAAACACTTCCAGCTTTTTGAGATCACTATTTTTATTCTATAAAATTAATCTTACAACAGAGGCTTTCTGATAAGTTATTCTAAGTTTGACTTTCCGGTCTTTTCTGAAGGCGTCAGTACAAAACCCAAATAGCACCGCGACTTGAATTTCAGCCTGAACTCTTCAACTCTATTTGCAGAAAAGTTGAAGGATCTTGACTTCAAATCAGTTGCTCAACCTCTTCTAAGAAATCAAGACTTTCTCACTGTGCAGAAGATGGGAGACTGATCTTTCCTGAATTTGCCCTTCTCTATGTAGAATTTCCTAGTGATGAAGTTATTTGGCCGTGCACCAAAGAGAACCTGAGAAGCAGTGTGCCACAATCACAGTGTCTCTTGCAAATACTGGCTGCTTCTCCTGGTGTAGCCTTTAGTGAAGAACAGGGTGGATGCATAACACTAATAACTGGTACAACTCACCATTTCATTTTGTTTCTTCTTATTCAGAAGAATAAATTGAGCAGACATAAAACAGTTTTTGCCAAGGCTTGTGATGAGTGCAAAGAACCAGAGTAGAGCTGACCACCCACTTGATGTGGTCTCCAAAAGAGAAGGAATAAACCTGATTGTTAAGTATGCAAATATAGAAACCATACCTTGGGTGTAATGTGCAGTGCTGGGAACCTCATGTGGTTAGCAACAATATGCTGCCTAAGATATCTGAAAAATATCACTCTTCATGGCAAAATTTTGTGGTTGCTTTGTTTTGTTGGTTATTTTTTTGATTGAGTAAGCTCAGGGCAAAGAATTAATTCCCAGGAACTCTTAGCTTTTGAGAAAAAAAAACAAGTTTGCCTTTTTTAGCCTTCTTATTTATAAAGAGAAGAAACATCATTGTGTTACTTTATCTAATACTTGAGCACTAGATACAAAAAATCAGGAAACTGGTGAAAGGTGAGCATATAAATAGACAAATACCTACAATAAATTCTTATGACTTTAGAATAATTTTTAGCAGGGTGAAAAATTAAAAGTTTGGCAAATTGCTCTAAGGCTCACCAGCAATTTTTTCACCTATCTTGCACAAATCATGGTGGTAAAAAAATCTGTAACAGTAATGTGTTTAGATAACATAATTGTACAAGTATTGAATCAGGGGACCTAAAATCCTTTCAATAAATGCTAACAGTGGTTAAATACATCCTCATAACCCATATGAATATACTTCCTCTTCCTCTACTACTTCATAGAGCAGAAGAGAGAAAAATCTATTGAAAAAGCCAAGATGGGGGCAAGCAGTTTAGAAAGTGATTTTTGAAGGGTTTTTTTCCCTTCCTACCTGAACCTCTTCTCTCCAAATAGATTCTTCCATTAATCATTCGGAATGAGAAGAGAAAACAGATACAGGGAGACAAAAGTCAGAGACTGAGCTAAATGAATACTCACTCCAGACAAAGAGTCCTTGAGAAAAGACAGTTAATGATGCTCGAGACAATAGGCCTGGTCTCCTGCTCTCCCATGGCTGCACTGAAATGCTCCTACTGTAATGATTTCGTAGCACCCTGGGTTTTGCCTCAGCCCATCCTTCATCCTTTGTGAGGACATAATCTGTGAGCCTCACCACTGGAGATGATGTTGTGTTCATGGGAGGATAAATCATAGAACCCTAGAATCATAATAGAATGGTAGGGTTGGAAGGGACCTCAAGGATCATCTAGTTCCAACCCCCTGCCATAGGCAGGGACACCTCCCACTAGTACAGGTCACTCAAGGCCTCATCCAACCTGGCCTTGAACACCTGCAGGAAGGAACCATCCACAGCCTCCCTGGGCAACCTGTTCCAGTGCCTCACCACGCTCACTGGAAAGAACTTCCTCCTAACATCCAGTCTAAATCTCCCCTCTGCCAGTTTAAACCCATTGCCCCTTGTCTTGTCATTACAATGGAAATTAATAATTCAGAAGACAAAGTTGAAGGCATTTTAGGCAATTATATTTGCTGTATTCATAGCAGTTTTGACAAGCTGTCATTTTTCCTGTCTCTCTGCTGGAGAAGGAACCCTTTCACAATGTCTCTTAAGCAAAGAAACTGAGGCTTAACTGGTCAGGAGATCTAAGATTCTAAGAGCCTGGGATACAGACTCCACGACAATCATCTTCTATACTATGAAAGATCGAGTTGAAGATGGGACCTTAGGACTTCTGTACATTCTGTCTTACAGTGCCCCTATAAACTATCCTGATCTAGATGTTCTCTGGAGTGAACCTGGTGCATAATTGGAGGAGGCTTAGAGAGGTGTGTGTTGTAACAGTTGGCACTTCAGCTGAGAGCAGGAAACCCCAGAGATTGCCAGGGTGTTGGAGAGTGGATATGACATGGCAGTGTGAAGAGTTAAGTAGGTTGCATAAAGAGAGAGGAACTGGAGAAATGAAAGAAGTTAGGAGCAGGGCAGAAACTGAAGATGGGAGGTTGGGAGTAGTGGCAGTTGTCAAACAGTGAGGATGATACAGTGAGGATGATGCAGTGAGGATAGCAAAAGAGGAAGACTCTGGGGACATAAGACAGAGCAGTAAGTACAGGAGAAGGTACTGCATGAGATTGGATTCCAGCAAATCAGAACTTCAAATGGCCTTCTCAGCCACCTTGCAACCAACTCCAAAAGGCTCTGTGGACCTCAGTATATAAGTCCTAATAAAGAACCTATCCCCTGTGAGGTCATACAATGACACACAATGAAAAGGAGTTTTTCTTCAAAGACTTTATTACCTGGAAAATTCTAAAAAAGGCTTCTTTTTAAAAATTGACATATAGAGATCTGTATAAAGGTCATACAGTCAAACACCCAAAATACAGATTATCAGAACTGAGATTGCCTTCATTATTAAGAGTATAATGCACTCTTCAGTTTCAAGATTTTGTAAGCTTTCTCAGCATGAGAAACCTTAACCTCATTTCACTGTACACAGAGGCTAGTCTGAGAATGAATTTATGTTATGTGCTTCAGCATATCACCACCTCAGTAACCCTATCTAATGAATTGCTGAAGCCTGAGAAAGCATGCATTCAGTGAGAAAGGGCATTGCATGGAGGGATACAGAGTGCCCTGATGACTAAGACAATGAAACACTTTCCCAGTGACCTGCTTCTTGATCCAAATTCTGCCATGGATTTCCTGTGTGATGCTGAGAAGTCAGAAGCCACTATTTTCACAAAAGGCCAATATTTTTAATTTGTCACTTTTCAGTTATCACTCTTGTGCTTCACTATTGTACAAAGCTCTGACCTCTGCATCTTAGAGCCCTTGGAAGCTCTGCTGTGAAAATCAAGTGCCCTGAGAAGTTGTGATACAACAAAATTGGATCCATGGTCCTTCAAATCAGTCATACACATTTCTTTGTCACTGCCAATTTGGGCTTTAATGTTAATGCCTATGTCTGCATTATGGAATTTAAAAGTGTTTTTATACTGGAGAACTCTTTGCAGCATCAATCCATTTTCCTAGCCTTATTATATTCAAAGAAACCCCAAAATCTGGTTCAAAAGAGAATTTCAGCAAGCAGAGTCATTGTTACATTCCCTTACTTGGACAAGGAGGCTCAGGGGAGACCTTATTGCTGTCTACAACTACCTGAAGGGTGGTTGTAGCCAGGAGGAGGTTGCTTTCTTCTCTCAGGCAACCAGCACCAGAACAAGAGGACACAGTCTCAAGCTGTGCCAGGGGAAGTTTAGGCTCGAGGTGAGGAGAAAGTTCTTCACTGAGAGTCATTCCCCACTGGAATGGGCTGCCCAGGGAGGTGGTGGAGTCACCGTCCCTGGAGGTGTTCAAGGCAGGTTTGGACGTGGCACTTGGTGCCATGGTCTAGTCTTGAGGTCTGTGGTAATGGGTTGGACTTGATGATCTTTGAGGTCTCTTCCAACCTTGCTTATACTGTGTGTGTGTGTGTGCATAATCAGGCTGTACTTTTGCCTTTTGCTTGCACACCTAGAACACAGGAAGGATAATGCCACTCCTCAAGGAAGAAGCAGCTCAGGTCCTAGTTCTGAACAATTCAGAACTAGCTCTAAACCAGACGTTTCTCCTGCTCTCATGATGTAAAGACCTCTGAGCTGAGTCTGTGTGATTTGACTTCTGTGCCTACACTAGTGTTAGTTCATGGGGTTTGACTTCCCTGCATGACTATATTGCACCAGCACAACCAGACTACTTTCCATCCTGAGATGCTCAGCTTCCCTAAAGCTGCTCTACACTGTGTGGATGTGCTAGTTCAGACTGACATCGACTAACTCTAGGATGCCTGCACTAAGATCCACTGCAGCATAAAACATGCCTTTGGGTATCTCCAGGAAATGTCATGAGTTCCATTCTGCCTTAAGTTGAAATTGTAACAACTCCTAGAGATGACTAAACCACAGAGGTGACTAATCTCCATAAGCATCATCTTCTCTAGTTGTATCATTCCCAGGAGCAAATATAGGCACTTCTACATGGCCAGAACTGCCCAGTTCTGACAGAACAGAGTATATTCATAGAATCATAGAATCATAGAATGGTAAGGTAGGAAGGGACCTCAAGGATCATCTAATTCCAACACCCTGCCATAGGCAGGGACACCTCCCACTAGCACAGGTTACTCAAGGCCTCGTCCAACCTGGCCTTGAACACCTCCAGGGAGGGAGCAGCCACAACCTCCCTGGGCAACCTGTGCCAGTGTCTCACCACCCTCACTGCAAACAACTTCCTCCTAACATGCAGTCTAAATCTCCCCTCTGCCAGTTTAAACCCATTGCCCCTTGTCCTGTCATTGCGAGATCTTATAAACAGTCCCTCCCCAGCCTTCCTGTAGGTCCCCTTCAGATACTGGAAGGCTTCTCTAAGGTCTCCTGGAAGCCTTCTCTTCTCCAGGCTGAAGAGCCCCAACTCTCTCAGCCTGTCCTCAATACCTGCAATAAAAACTCAGTACTTCATCTCCTCACCAATGAAACTGTGTCATGCTTTTTCTGCACTACCCACATTGCAACCTTGCAACCCCTTTAATTTGCATTCCACACCCCTAAAAGCACTACACTCTCTGGACTCACTCCTGTTGATCCCCTTCCTAGAAATAAAAGTGACAGCTTCTGTGAAAGGGTAAGGATTGCAGCAAGCGATATATGAGCATTGAGCAGAACAATGCAATGAGTAAGCAGCTGAACCTTGAAGGGAATATCCATTGAAGCAAAACACAATAGAAGAGGCTAATTCAATTAGCAACTGATGCTTGTTGCTTGAACAAACTTCACTGAATTTAGTTGGGGGGGGGGGGGGTGTTGTGGAAATGGCAGGAAATACACAACCAACAAACATGGTGGGAAAAACAGAGTAATGTTAATGTCTTGAGTTTGTTCAGCTTGCTTTATATCTTACTAGACCTTCCACCTGACTAGTGGAGTATTTTTCTGGTTCCCTCTTCTCTTGTATATTTTCTTCCACAGATGACAATGATCTAACATGGCTAAGTCTCTGAAAGTCTTCTCACACTATACTACTATCCGATGTGTTTCAAGCTTTCCTCCAGAAATACTGCCTTCAAAGCCTCAAGTTACATACAGACCTATCCATGTTATTTTGTGCCTATCACTGTTTCATTCAAAAGAAAGATGCAGATGTGAGCCAGGCCACTATCTGGAACATTCTGTTGATCAGATTAGCTTACATATCACACAAATACATCTATCTCCTCAAGAGCCCTCCTACCCAGACCAAAGCAGTCTGAACACTGGCAGCACTGATCTAAACACTACTGTAAAAGCAAGCCCATTTTTTTTCTAAACCAAACTTTATTACAAGATAGCCAGTCAATCCTTTTGGTCACTTTGGGTAGCAGTGAGAAGGTAATGAGTCAAATAAAAGATCCCTGGGTGTAATAATTTTCACTATTGGTGTAAAATTCTGCCAGGGTAAGCCACAACACTTTAAATCTAGTTAATGTAATTTGATCTGATTTTTGAAAAGGTTATTAAAACAAACAAGAAAAACAACCCAAAAAACCCAACCAAAATGCAGTACAATTTATCCTTATTTCTCTGTCAATGCATGATTTCATCTTTTATAAGAACATTCATTGCTCTAGCACAAACCCAGTTTCCTTTAGTTTAGCAATAAAAAACAATTTTACTTAGCTCATGTCAAAGTTTATTGCATGACTTTAAAGCATCTGTTAACTTTAACAGCATAAATGAAATCATCACTGAATATGGCCTCATGAGGCAATTTTATATATTTTTTTTTTAATGTTTAAACCATTCTTTTCTATACCCCCTTGTCATTAACTGGTAAATCAGTAATTTATTTCCTATTAGAATTTATATAGTTTGCAGCAATTAAGAAGAAAAGCATAATTGCTGACAAACCCAGGGCACTATTTAAATCACTTCCTTGTTGACAACATATTTCTCCTTCCTAAAACTGAATGTCACTGAAATCTGATTTGTACAGAACCCTTGTGGACTCATCATTCAAATGTACTGCACCTGTCACCTGTGTGCTAGCATTCTGCTAAGGATCAATTTACATAACCTCATTTAATGGTTCATAAATCATACCCATTAAGCCCAGCTAACAGGAACCAAGGGTTCTAATTTATGCTGCCTTTCATAGCAGAAAATTGGGAGGCTGGAGCCTGTGGATAAAGAACCCAGGTCTTGCCTTTGATTGTTGATTGTGATGGTAAATGTATGGATGATGAGAACAGATTTTCACTTTATTGATTTCCTGCCAAAGCACAGCATGCTTTATTGTGAAAGGGGGCCTTTTGGCAGCAGTGCTAAAAGTGGCAGTTGTTTAGGAGCCCTTTGCCAAGATGACATCTAAGACAATACCGAGTGGTAAATACTAAAATAATATCAAGCTGAAATGTTAATTTTTGAAAAGAAACCTCCCCAAAGGTTCATAAAATCAATGATGTTTTCTACGCTAGAGAACCTCACTAATGAACATGAAGCCAGGTGATTACTGTGGGGTGTTAATTTTTTTTTTTTAAATCTGTTTTTTTCTCAAATTCTTTATTCTATTATAAATTATTCATGGTATTTCAGTCAAAGTAATGCAGATGTTTGAAACCCGCTGTAGAGTGACAGTTCAGCCAGAGTTGTGTGCTGGGCCTGTCTTGAGCTTTGTACTCTGATCCTCCCTTTGATTAAATACCTGGAAATAGCTTTTTTCTGTCATTTGATTTTCCATTTTTAAGTTCTATTATTTAGTAGGTGGCTGCGTGCCGTTGTGAGCTTATTGCCAAGCGGAATATGCATATGCATAGGCATACAGCAGTCTTCCCACATGAGTTTAGGCAAGGTCTCCAAGTCCCAAAAATAGTCTTGGTATTACTTTCTAGAATGAAACAGACTGTGCTGGTTTGTTCCCTTTGCCTCGCTCAAAATCGCACCCCATCATTTCAGCTCACTCTATAATTTTCTGCTCAAAAGTAAGACATCCTACTTTCCTTCATCTTCACTTAGGCCAGGCTAGTTCTCAGCAGCTGGGAATTTAATCACTAATCCTGCAGGTGGACAAATGACTTTGTAGGACATTTAGTGTCTTTTGCCAGTCCTGATACCAGTTTGATAAAGACAAACAACATGTTGGGGTTTTTCTTGGGTTTTTGTTTGGTTTTGGGTTTTTTTTCTCCACTTTAGGGATTAAGAGCTTTATAGAATCATAGAAGGTTGCTTTAATGTCTTCCCATGCCTTCTTTTCTCCAGACTGAACAACCCCAGCTCTTGCAGCATGTCTCCATAGGGCAGGTGCTCCAGCCCTCTGATTATCTTGTGGCCCTCCTCTGAACCCACTCCAGAAGTCTGATGTTCTTCTTATGCTGAGGGCACCAGAACTGGACACAGTACTTTGAGTGGGGTCTCACAAGACAGAATCACCTCCCTCATCCTGCCAGTCATGCTTCCTGTGATGCAGCCCAGGACATGGTTGGCCTTCTGGATCACAAGCACACATTGGCAGATGATGTTGAGTTTTTCATCAACTGACACCCCAAAGTCCTCTTCAAGACCGCTCTCAAGCCACTCTTATCCCAATCTATATTTGTGCTTGGGATTGTCCCAATCCAAGTATAGGACCTTACATTTGGCCTTGTTGAAATTCATAAGGTTGGCTTGGGCCCCCTTCTCAAGCCTGTCCAAGTCCCTCTGGAGAGCATCCCTGCTCGCCAGTGTGTCAACTGGACCACACAGCCTGGTGTCACCTGCAAACTTGCTGAGGGTGCACTCAATCCCACTGTCCATGGCCCTGACAAAGATGCTGAACAGCACTAATCTATAGAACATTTCCCCCAAGTGCTACTCCTTCAGAGCTCACATGTGTATTAGCTTAATGCATTGCAAGTAGCCCATTGACATGTCTAGACCAGATCTACAATTCCACCCATATATAAGCATCCACATAAACTCCATTCAAATCAATGGGATTCCCATGATTTGTGGATTATGATCTCCATGAGTGGAGCTAAGCCTGCAAGAGAGACTTGTAACCATCATTTAAACCAATGAGGTTTCTGTTTTCCCTTCAAGGCAGGCAAGGCTTTGCACCAGAGCACTCCCATGTAATGTCAGTGGCATTAATGAACATACACCATGATGGATAAGACTACCCAACAGCACAGCATATATCCTCAGCAAGTCTGCAGATGGCACCAAGCTGTGTGGCNTCTTTGCAGTGAGGGTGGTGAGACACTGGCACAGGTTGCCCAGGGAGGTTGTGGCTGCTCCCTCCCTGGAGGTGTTCAAGGCCAGGCTGGACGAGGCCTTGAGTGACCTGTACTAGTGGGAGGTGTCCCTGCCTATGGCAGGAGGTTGGAACTAGATGATCCTTGAGGTCCCTTCCAACCTTACCGTTCTATGATTCTATGATTCTATTCTATGATTCGATGTGCTCTGAAGGCCCAAGGTACACTGGACACATCCATGTGTGCATAGCTCTCTTTCAATCAGTTCATATCAACGCTATTCAACCTTCATTAAGAGAAAGTTAATTTACTTCTTCTTCAGAATGCAGACCTGAGTTTTAAAACTGTTCTACATTGACCAAAGTCTGATGCTGCTATGTGAGAGATTAATAAAGAAAAATAAGAATGGGGGAAGGGAAGAGAGAGTCAGATGAGAACATAGTCAGATGTCCAAGATATTTAGGGCTCTGACAGAGTTGTTGGTGACAAAATTAGACAGCTAACACTCCTGTAGTGGGTCTTGCCACTCTCTAAAGCAAAGCTGTCCAAAATGCACATAAATCAGCCTGTGAAAGGTTCACATCCTCAGAGTGGCACGTTACAGGTAACAGAAATAGTTTGATCTAATGCATTTAGTTTTACCCACTGACTTGTGGTAGGTGCTCCCAGTGGTACTTGCCAATATAGTCAGTCAGAAATTAATATTTATCAGTAGGAACCAGGTACAACTTCGTTGAAATTTATAAGTCAGCCAAGTACAGAGCTGGTGTAAATGGAATAAGACAATTTTACAAAGAGAAGATGCCATGTATTTAAAATAGTGCAAAAAATCCACTATCTGACTTGGGTTTTGATCTTATATAGAGATTAAATAGAGCAGATCATGCAATATTTTTGAGTCAAATTGGGAGCAGAAGTACAAAGTCTGATCCAGATCTAACAAGAGCTTATTCTGATTAAACTTTACAGGATACAAAGGTGATCATATATGCTCTGTCTCCTAAAGGTAAAGATCATTGTACTTGCAAAGCTCTGACCCAGAGCTTGCTAAGATATGTCCCAAGACAATTCCAAGAACACAAAAAGTCTCAACTTGAATGCAAAATTCCAGGAAAATTCCATACAGAAATACTAGAAGGCACACTGTGTGTACTTTAGTCTTGCAGCTTTTCCACTTCACAGGAGAAGTCTGCCTGATGTACTGAAAATTGGTTAAATAATTTCTATGCTATTTAATCCTTTTTAAACTTTGGAATGAAAATAATCCCCAAACATGCTAGCATTTGTTTTGTTATGTTGCTTAACATGGAAAGAAATGGACTTATTGAGGTCATGAAAGCCCAAATAATACAAAGCATGTTTAGCTTTTTTACTAAAGGTGAAAACAATTTGTGTAATTGCTCTGCCTGTCCTCCTGCTGCTCCCCACTGCCCTTGGTAATTCCTCAATATGTAGTCTAATTTCAATGGAATTATACAGAAAGCTTGGAATTCTTAAAAGAGAGCTTTCAGATGCAAGCTGAGTAGGAGATCTATGAAAGTAGGCAGCTGGGAAGGGGTGGAAACTTAAAGTGTTCTCATTGCCAATATGTCAGTGCTACGGCATCAGCCACCAAGCCACCAGACATCAAGGCTAACACTAGAGACCATAGAATCAGGTTTCCTAATTCTGGTATTCACACAACTATTTCTTTCTCTGAAGCTTTTGCATTAGAATTTGATGATATATCTACAAACTAAGAAATTTGTTTGCTTTGTTGTAAAAGAAATTGAAGAGGCTTTGTCCTGCTATTTTATCTCTCCTTTTGGAAGATTTTCTGGCCTCCCAATTACAGTGTCTAAAAAGAATAAATATCTCAGTGCAGCTATTTGTATGATTACTGAACCTGTATTGATGGAGTTAGCATGCCAATTTTATTCCAACAGAAGCAGATTATTCCTCTTCTATGAGATAGAAAGATGTACATTAATAGATAGATAAGTGTAGACTAATAAATCTTTGTAGTGGGTAAGTTCCTTAAAAATATAACTTTGAACAATTTCCAGGTACCTGAAGGGTAAAAGGAATATTCATTTTCATAATAATACAGGCTGGATGTTAGCTGCATTTCAAAAGCAGCTTCATTTATTAAGTGTGTGCATCTGTAGACATAAACCCTTTGGAGTGTAGTTAAATATTCTTTACTGATGCATCTGTTTAATTGTTACTGCAACTGATGGTTTTAGATGCAATAAACTGTGAAAAGAAGTTAAATGCCTAATCCTGTGTGATAATGACTAGCCACAGTTCATGTTGACTTCAATATCTTATAGTAATATCCTTTAAGGACAGTTTTAAGTCTACCATAGACCTCTGCTCTCTTCTTCCCCAAGCAGAAGAAACATAAAGAGAAGTTAGAATTGTCTCAATAGTATCAGTAGCTCTATAATGCACATAATATCCTAAAGCACTTCTGATGTGACCTACAAGATCATTATTGACAAGGCTGCACATTTAGACTGGACATTAGGAAAAAAAAAAATCATTAAAAGAGTGGCCAGGCATCGGAATGTGCTGCTCAGGGTTGAGTCACCAACCCTGGATGTGCTTAAAGGCCATTTGGATGTGGTGCTTGAGGTTATTGGTTGGACTGTATGACCCCGAGGGTCTTTTCCAACCTGAGCGTTTCTGTGATTCTGTGATTCTGTGATTCTCTAATCAATGATGAAGCCTCCCCTTTATATGTTCCTATCTTAGCAAATCAAATTCTTGACGTTCTTTCAGTTTATTTTTCTTTAACTCCATTTGGAGTGTATAATATAGGGAAGAGGACTGGATTTTGGGTTGTTCGAGAGGGTTTTTTTCCCAATTTAAAGGATTTTAATTTGGCTAATTCAGTAGCTGAAGTGCTAAAAAAAAAAGAAAGCTCAGACTGTCATGGGCCATATCCATTCATGGTGGAACTGCAGGAGACAACAGAATTACACCAGCGATGAATTTTACTCATTGTGTTTCTTCCACTTAAATTTAATCAACTCTTTGTGAAGCTCTTTCATTTCAATGGCATTATATGAAACAACTCAATGTGATACAATTATTTTGTTGAAATTGCATTGATTCCTCCAGAGACGCAGATATCAACATGAGTCTGTAAGATTTTGTCTCCTTTAAGGTTACCAAAATAATTGCATTTCGTTTAATGCTTTTAGGCTTTAGATAATAAAATATCTTGATGAATTTGTACGTTAAACCTGGAGCTAAGTTGAATGAGCTCAGTGTTACATTGTTGCTCTGTTTGCATCAATATCAGTGAGAACTGAATCAAAGCTTTTCTTTTCGAAGTGTGAATGATTGCACTTCTGAAATAAAATGTACTTCTCTACATTCCAGATAATTATTATTAAAAAAATCTGACAAGTTATTTTGATGTGTTCAATGAAGTATGGGTATTTACTTATTTGGATATAAATTTAAAATAAATTGTGAATGCTAAAAAAATAAATAAACCGCTTCCCAACTAGGGACAAAATGTTATGCTCTTGAAGACATTAGAAATATCATATTAGAAGTTCAGTTGGTAACAGATGTTTAGTACTAATATATAAAAGGGATCACTATAATTATTATCCCCTGCATTTGTCACTGCCGGCTTTTGAGGCAGAAAAAATTATTCTGCAGTTCTTTCAGCTGATGATGTCAAAGCACTGTGCAAACATTAGTGCTGAAATGAACATTTAGAGCAATTCACTTGATATAAATCCAAGGTTATTTCTCCTTCTTCCAAGTTTCTTTTAAGCAAAACCATGCCAACACCCAAACCAACACATAGCCTGTTTCATCATTGTGTTACTACAACCTTCTGTTTAAAAGATGCTTTTCATGCCAGGTCAGTGGTTAAATATGTCTTTAAAATGGAGATGCCAGTCAGTTTACTTCTGCTCATTCTGAGATCCTCTTTTTTCTTCCTGATCTCACTTTCATGCTTGAGTGATTATCAAAAAGAAAAAAAAAAATGTGTTGGAGAAAATTTGATTTCCTCTAGGCTAGATCCCTAAGGGTACTTCATCTTTGTGGCCTAATTCCAGAGAAAACTTATAGCTAAGGATTTTGAGCTAAAAGAGGCTTTTTAATCTGGCCCATTGACTGGATTTCACAGGTGAGCCAGGAAGGGAACCTCTTCACATTATGCTCCTTGGGAGATTAGGAAGGTGGCCACTTGCTGATTGATCTCTGAAAATACTTTCCTTAGTAGATGTTTCTTTTTTGAACATGGAAAGCCTCCATATCCCCTCACAGCTGGAAGTTTAACAAGGTGCAGGTTAAATCTTGGGATGAGCTCTTCTAGAACTTGAAAGGATCTGGGCTTTTGGTTGGTGCTTTTTTAAAGACAAGAGTTCAGATATGCAACACATATATATATATTCATGATTTTCAGCACATGAATAGCCCCACAGCTTTCAGTGAAACTACCCAAATTTAAAAGGAAAGATTTCATAATTGTTTGCACATTCAGTGACCTAAAAGTAATTCAGATGCATTTTTTTTCTCCAAAGCTTGGACTCTTCTTTATATCGGACTATTAGAATCATAAGTCATCTTGTCCATATTAAGGCAAGACCTAAAACTGTGAAAAGATTAACAGGAAGTGCTCACTTTCAGGCTTTTTTTTTCCCTATGGAAGGCATTTGAACCTACATTTTTTAAATTGCTCTGGGAGTTAGCTTTCTGTGTGTGTCTCCATGTAAAACTGGACAGTGCTAACAATCTTTGTAAGACAGTCGTGTGCGGTGTTGGCTCTATTTTCTTCTCCCCAAACAAGCTTTTAAAAATTTACCTACATTATGATAATAAAATAAATATCATGTTCCTAAAATAATTCAACTGCAGAACAGATAGCAAACCCATTCTTGCAGTGAGCAACAGTGTACTTTCCAGCAACCGCCAAACACTATGAAAATGGTTTCATTTACTTCCAGAATTTGCCAAAAACAGATGATGACTGAAACTGGTAATGACTATTTTCTATTCTCTATCCCTAAGTAATTGACCATTAATTATAATATCAATAGGCTGTGGATAAGTAAAGCAGACACATGTTAGGGCTACATTTCATTTGTAACTGTTTTGTATATATCATAAATCTCTAATATTGGGCTATTGTCACACATGATGAATTATTGTAAGCATGTCAGCACATAGTGGAAGTCAAGTACATTCAAATACTACTCAGTCAGAATTGAATTTGGCATGATAGTCTCATAAAAGGGGACTCAATTGAGAGTTTCCACTTGCCTGCTCTAAACTTGTCACTTGTAGGTGCTAAAGAGCTTGTTGTGTTGGTTTAATTAGTCAACAAATCGGTCCTTACTTGATTGCGTGGTCGTATCACATATGTTAACACTTCACTGTTTGATGGAGATATTAACAAGTGACAAGAGTCTCTTGGTCTATGGACTTTAAAGAAGAGAAGCTCTTCTATATTATTTCATTTGGTCCTGCCAATATTTATTAGATCATGCAGGCTGCAGGCTGCCAGCAAGAGAAAGACAACACAAACATTTTTCAGGGTTATGCTCATCTGTATCCCAAAGAAGGGTCACTAAACAATCGATGGTAGAAGAATATAAGTAAGATGAGTGTTTTCTACCACAGTTTAGAAATTCATTATTTGATACAGTTTGCTGCAGACCTCCTTGGAGCTTTTTTCACTTAAAGATAATTTATGACAAGAACAGAGAGGTTCTTGAAAATGCTATAGCAACTGGAGCTGAATGATGCCACTCTGGCACTAGATGCATAGTCACCAGAGGCCAGTAAAAAGGAAGTTTGCATTTGTATGAAGAACTGTATTAGTTAAGCATTCATCAGTGTTGTATAAAATATTCATATTACTTGTTGGTGGAAGATTAAACAAAAAAACGTCAATAATTAAAATGGCTTATTCCCAGGAGCGGGGGGTAGGGAAAAAAGTTGGTCCTCTGCAAGTTTGCAAAAGGGCTTGTCTATTCACTTTTTGTATAGCAGCAAACAAAAGAGGAGTGCATACTTTATAGGCTCCACTTGTTTGACCACCATTCTGTCATAGCTTTTATCTCTGCTTTACCAGTAATCAAGTCTCTGAAGCACGCACTGTAGTGAAGGGAAATCGCACACAGAAAATTTCCTCCATAATTTTTGGTGAGTCTCCTTCTAGAAAAAGCCATTTTAAGCATTTTGATAGGTTTCATAAATGCTGTCACTCATAAATATTGACTGACTGGCCTTGGTAATATGTGAAGGATTATAATGAGAAAGGATCTCTAAGTTTTCCGTTATACCTAATTTTATCTCTTTTTGTTGGAAAGTCTCATGGACAATTTGAGTAATTCCCTTAAAGAAACAAATAATGATTCATATACACAAACTGCTTCCACCTTCTTCAAACTTTTACAGCCTTTCTGCTTCTTAATTTTTTTCTATAATGGTAAGGCTGAACTTTCCCTTCCTTTTAATATGCGGAGTGATAGTCAAAAATGAGGGTTTGCTGCAAGACAGCTGTCTGAAATTACTCTGAACTTTTTCACTGAGATTTTAGTTTTTTTCATGTAGTGTTACTGGTAGAGGAAAATTCATAGAGGCAAATTAAAACATTTGCAACCATCTTCCTCTTAATAACATTTTCAAAAACAGTGGCCAAGAAGTTGCTTGCCTGAATTTCTCTGTGCACCATTTTGCAAAAACACCAGATGCATTAAAATCTCTGGAATTTCCTTCCAACCCCTAACGTTCTACCATTCTGTGATATATTTCTAAAAATAATTTTGTAGAAAATTTGAATAATTCGTTCATAACAAACGTGCATAGCCTTAGGAAACACAAATGCAGAGTCTCAGGAATAGAAAGTTGTTGCAATCTTTTCAGCTTCATTGAGTTCCCTCATTAGGAAAGATCATTTATTCATACACCTATGTGTAGACACACATTTTTTGTCAAAACAGTGTAATTATTTACTGATAAGCACATAAAATGTAATGGCTGCTCTAAACTGATTTTTATTTATGTGAGTAGACTCTTGCCAAGTACTTTTGTCTGTGATTCTCTGATGTAATCTGTATTAGTTTGAATTGGTTTAATTAGTTTGAAAGTATTGTTCAGTTCTTATTCAAGTATCTGGAGTTAATTGCCTTACATTGTTACAATTTTTATTATAATAACAATGAAGATGACGAGTAGGAATTTCGGGCCTAGATATTCTGGAAACATCACAAACAACAAAATGTGATCTTGCTTTTGTCTCAGTAATATTTACCCTTTTTTTATAGTGTCATATTTTTAATGCTGTATGGTCATATTTTGTATGCTTGGAATATGAATTATAAATTTCCAGAGCTTTCAAGATATTCCTGCCCTGGGTAAAACACCACACCTTTGAGAGATGTTCAAATAAGGATCTTTGCACAGGGAGTTTGTGGTTCTGCCATTTCTTCAAATTATTGGGGAGCTTCTGTGAAGTACTAAATGCCCTTAATTTCTATTGATTGCAGTGAACAGAGGAAAATGAAAAATAAATAAAACTGGAGACTTCAAAATGCATTTGAAGCCCTTCCAAGTGAGGGTTTGCAGTGTCCTAAATTAGTGACTACTTGGGATTTGTTATGAGTTAGTTTACCTTGATGTTTCTGGAAACATCTCCCTGTGTACACATTCAACATTTTCTTCACTGCTTGTTAATTCAAAATACATACTTTTTGTTCTAAAATGTTGTTTTATTCTAATCACTAGCCAATACTTTCCCTTTCTATTTTAATATTTTGGTTGTTTTTTGTTGTGGGGTTTTTTTTTTAATCAGATCTGTCTGATTTGTTTTGCTATAGGATATTATTTTGGTTGCGTGGCAATACCATCCAAATTCCACTTCTGCTCTACAGAGCTGAATGACCTTCCCAGTGCCACCATCATGACTGACAGCCGTCCTTCCTGAAGCTGAAATGTAATGCTATTAATGTAAGGCTGTAAGGTCCCAGTCTCACAGTCTCTTGTTAGAGGGCAAATGCTCCAGCCCCTGATGGTTTCAGTGGTACTTTGCTGAACTGCACCCAGCTGATCATTACCTTTCTTGTTACTGGCATGCCCCAAACTGCACAAAGTATCCAAACGATGATAGTCTCCAAGAGCTAAGTACCAGGTGTTCATCACTCTTCTCAGGTTACTGGCTATACTCACGTGAGTACTGCCATGGATGCTATTATGCAGGGGTACACCGCAGGCTCGTGTGCAGCTCACTGCCCACCAAGACCACCAGCTCCCCGGGGCAGCAGAGCTGCTCCCCAGCCTGCACTGCTACAAGGGCTCTTCCTTCTCAGGGGTAGGACTTTGTACTTGCTGGATTTTGAATGTTTTCACTGTCCTGTTTCTCCAGTCCATCTTGGATCCCTTCGGGTAGCAGCCCTGCCCTCAAGTGCATCAATTGGTCCTGCCAGTTTGGTGTCACCTCACACACTTTGATGAGAGTGCACTCTGCCATATGCTTCAGATCACTGATAAAGGTGTTTAACAGAATGGGTATCATGGCAGATTCCCATAGTGTTCCACTTTTTACCAGCCTCCAGGTACAGAATGATATATCACTACCTTCTGAGCCTCATCATCCTACCAGTTATTTACTCATCCATTTGTCCAATGATCTAGACCATAACATTCCACCTCAGATACAAGAGTATTTTTTACACTGTCCAAAGCCTTGCAAAAGGCCAGGTAAATGACATTCGCTGCACTCCCCTCATCCACCTAGTCATTTCATCACAGAAGGCAACTGGGAAAAGCATGACATTCCAATCACCACCTTCTCCATACACCCATAGATGCATTCAAAGAAGACTCATTCTGTGACTGTCCTCAAATAAAACCTGTGCTTTTCCAGATTGTTGTTTTGGCCCATTTTGATGACGGGTGCAGCATTTCCCCTTCTCTAGTCTAGCCTCCCCCTGATCTCTATGACCTTTCAAAGATAACAAAGAGTAGGCTTGCTATAATACTGGCTATAATTTAGATTCCAACAGAGATAAGATGAATCGTGCCCTAAAAGCTTTGAAATAACACGAACTTCTTACTATTCAAGCCACAACTGCATACTAGGAAATAATAAATAGTTTCAGTGTAGGGAATTAGTTCAACAGGACAATTTAGGTGATTGTCATCACCCTGTCAATAGCCTGGAAGAAGCCCTTTCAATGGCCTGGAAACAGCCTTTTATAAAGAGTGGAATTATATGGAACGTGTTAAAGAGAGTCTCTTTCTGAATACTCTTTATTCCATCCCTCTGGATTCTTCTTTACATATGTTCATTGAGACACTGAAGTAAGTTTTTTTTTCACTACTGAAGCAGTGCCGCTATGAGAGGATGAATCCCATCCCCTTTTGACTCATCCACGACCAATACAACTGTTAGGTATGCACTGACTGAAACTTGCACAGCTCTATTAGGACCTGTTCTTTCTTGCACAGAGAGATGCTTCGTCACGGCATACATAGGTGTATGCACAGTCATTCTTCACATTAGCCACAGCCACATCATTGTAAAATCCTTAATTACCAGAGCACAAAACATAGATTACATTTCCTTCCTTAATCAACTTTAAGATACAGTCGATTCTGCTCTGAGGCCAGAAGATCAATGTGATGATATCTTGAGATCCCTTCCAACCCTATTACCCTTGTAATAAACAAGAAACAAATCCAATTGCCATCTGTGTGTGCTTGTATTTCCTGCACTGCCAAACGTGAATGAGAAAAGTGATACTTTGCAGTTGCCACTGACTTGTCTCTAACTATGCACATAAGAGTCAGCCAAAGACTGAATTGGTTTTAATTATACAAGTAAGAGTCAGCCAAAGATGACAAACGCATTGTCATTTGAAAGTGGTGTCAACGGTGCACTCAACTTCCAACAACTCTTAAGTCCTTAGAGAAAATGCTTATTTTGAAAGATAAAAAGATATTCCAGTGGTATTCCCCAAAGCCATGTTCCTACAAAACAAAATAAGAGTAATAATAACAAAAATTGTGCTAAACATAAGCAGGGAAGCTGCTTTAATATCAAATGTTTGAGTCTAACTGAATATTATACATCAGAAATGTATGGATAATTTGTGACTATCACGAGTGGTACCTTCCAGTAAGCTAAATATTAAATGCACAGCTTGCACAGTGATGGGCTCAATTACCTTACAGTCTCTGGAATTCCTTGTCTCACTTCAGTAGTTGCAAAAGGACCCTAAACAACTTTCAGCTCAGGTATCTCACTTTTAGACAGCTAAAGTGCAGCAGAATGAATCCTTTCTTTAGAAATAACGTGTAGTTCCTGGATGTTCTAAAGTGAGATGCTGAGCAGTGAGCTAAGATGGACTGAAGCACAATACATGTCTTGTTTTGATGTATCTGCTAAAGGGATGGTTATTTCTGACATGGTAACTGAAGTAGTAAACTCTGCTATAGGTATAACCCAGAGAGCTGGAAGCAACAAGTCTATAAATACTGCAGTTATTGCAGCCCGTCTGTCGCAGCTCTTAATGACGCAGTTGTAATTGCAGAGCAAAAAAAGCACTGATTTCTACTCAAGTTTGTAAAATAGGAACGTTATTAAAAGAATATGAAACAGCAATAATGTTCCTGAATGTGTATGTATGGGTGCCTTCCACATACAATATGTTCATCACTTATACCAACATAAGCCTCTGCCCTTACATGCAAAGTACAGAAACTCCAAAGTGTCATCTGCTCGGTGGTCCTTGAAAGGCCTAGATGTGATCCACTAGGTGTCAGGGCACTGCACGCAGAAGCATCCTTATAAGATCAGATACACAGTGGATTTCTTTGGTCCACTCTTGGTTCATCTGGCATTTCATACCAGCCAGGTTCCTGGCCTGGCTGGCAAAGAAACTCAGGAGTCCTGACAGCAAGCACCCAGATGCCATGATGTGGAGAGAGTTGGTAGATGTTATTTTTCTTTATGTCAAGATGACTTATATTAGCTGTTCAGCTTTGTAATAAATCAACACTCACACATTACCTGTGTGAAATTAAGAAAGTCATGGATCGACCTACAGACTCCTTCAGTTGCAATTCAGATCAGTGTTAAAATCTAATAAATGTATGAAATCCAAACAATATAAAAGCATAGGGAGTTCACCTGCAAAACAAAAAGGCACAAATTATTGTATGCCAAGCAGTTATTTTGCAACAGTCATATAATGATTGTATCACAATTACAAGCATAAAATATCCTGTGGCTTGTTTCAGATTCTGCTGTGCTTCAACTACTGTCAAACCAAGAAGAAACTATGTCCAGCTTAGGGCACGGTTCAGCTTGCCATACTTGCACAACACAATGCTAGTACACCTTAACTCTGAAGTCCCATAGACTCTAAATATACAAGCAGGTGAAAAACATGTCCATTGCTTAGTGACTACTTTGGTTTTACCAAAAATAATGGACATGAACTATCCTCAAATTTTCCATCAAAGTGAAGGCATGAGCAGTTGTCCTGCTTTACTGAATATGCTAAGGGCAGAAGTTAGTAGGTAATTTGTAGTTAATTTCACATTCCTTATTAAGTTCAAGGTGCCTCACAGCACTTTCTATAACTGTCAAAAGATAATATTTCCAGCTAACTACTTCCAACTGATTTTAACCAATTGTTCACACTTAATAACATATTTCAGCTGTTAATGTATGTCTGGTAAAGTGTTAAAAATAACTCTTAGTGAACTCTAAATGTTGCCAGAGCCACTGCAGGAGGTTGCTGTGAACTTCAATTTGAAACCTTTTGAGCTGTAAGGTGATTTAAGATATCTTATCCTCTTAAAAAGCTATGTTTCTGCTCAATACTGGATAGCAGAAGTGAACTGTAAGGTCTATATTAAGATACCAAGAAAAAAATTGAATGACATATTGATTTTATGGTGCCTTTCATGGCTCCCTACTCTGTACTCCAGGGAAATGACTAATCTGCAGGAAGGCCAGAAGATTCAGGAATATTTGGATTCAGTGGTCTGAAGTCTTGTAGATAGGATCTCAGTATTTGTGCCTGCTAGCCAAGTTGCAACTCTGAGAATTGCTTGGGTCTGTAACGCCCGATTATATTCCAGCAGACAAAACTGATCTACTTTGAGATTGTGTAAAATGTGAGGAATTGTGAATTTACAGCAAAACATCAAATATGCACATACATGCAGATGCAGACAAGGTACCTATGGAACTGAGATAATTTAGTATCCTTCTATGATTATTGCACTTAACTCTTACAGTTCCATCTCCTAAGCAGCCCTTGATTACACACACACACACACAAATACANCACTGAACAGTTTACAATGATTTTTACTGAAGGACGTCACATCTTTAAAGGTCAATAAACAAATTGGTCAATAAATAAACAAAAAAGGTCAATAAATAAATAAAATAAATTCAATAAATAAAATAAACAATATATTCAATTATATTTCAAATCACAGCCATTAAAAATAACCCTGTAAGCCAACATTCTGGTTTTTTTCCTCTACAGTTAAATTTTACAGGACAAAACTGTAGTGGATTTAATCCTGGACAGGTTGCCAGTGCAGTATCTTAACCCCAGAGTACCTGTCAGTGCAGTACCTTGCTCCAGTAATATTAAAAAGAATAAAGTCCCTGCTAGCTCTGGAACTTGTTTTAAGTACTGGAAACACCCCTGACACCAGCCACAAGAGGTATGTAACATTTCTATTTGCCTTTATTCATTGTAATGGCTAGAAAAACTTATGCTGCAAGGATGGCAAGCTAGTCCACCCTCCTAGAGGTGTCTTCCCACCAGCTGACCCCATGCCAGGCACATCCCTGTCATCACAATAGGGGAAAAGAAAAAAGTCTGATCTCATGAGGATGCGATTTACGAGGATGGAAAGGAAGGTATATTAAAAACATTTTTTTTAATTCACTTAGGCCCTTGTGGCTATGGATTGTCATATCACTGAGCAGGGTAGGAAACAAAATATTATAAAATAACTTTAAACCTGTAGTTAAGGTATTAGAGGCCTGATCCACTGCCAGGGGAAGACAATAGGAGGGTTTGTATCAAACGCTGAATGCCCTCTGAGCCCATCAAAGGGATTATGGATCATCTGATGAATCTGTGTCATCCTGTGCTGGACCATGCNGGCAAATTTCCAGAAAAATATTCTTCTCTCAGCATTAAAATAGCATCTCCCTAATCCTCTCTGCAGTGAGAAAGAGTATCACACCACCAAAAAGGATGGCAAGACCCAGGAAGGCAAAATTCTAGCAGGCCTGGCAAAACTGAACATTGAAGTTGAGTATCTCTAGATAAATACTCACGGTCACTTTTATCAGCTCCAACTCCCTGGAACAGCAGCTGTTCTAAAAGTAATTAAATCAGCTTGACACTAAATATAGCCCCCAAAAATGTTTAAAGACTTTCTAAAATAAATTTGAAGGGTTTTTTAATCTGCTGGAAATAAGAAATTACTTCAATTAATACAAAAATATACTCCAACTGAGGCTATAAATATATACATATATATTTAGGCTATATGTGTATAGGCTATATATATTTAGGCTATATATATATTTAGCCTATGTGTATATTTATATATATATATATATATATATNGACAATAGGAGGGTTTGTATCAAACGCTGAATGCCCTCTGAGCCCATCAAAGGGATTATGGATCATCTGATGAATCTGTGTCATCCTGTGCTGGACCATGCTAATCTTATTGTGCCATTTCAATTGTGGTAAACATGCAGCTGATGTAAACATACAGGACTTAATTTTTTTTCCAAATCCCAGACAGTTTATTGAAGAAGATCTAAAACTTCCCTGCTTCTTGCATATCTTAGCACCAAGTTACTGAAACATTTAAAGACCTTCAGAATTTCTTCATACAAAGTCTACATCAATTCCCTTACTTAGTTAATAAAACCAAATTCGATCAAATAAAATAGGATACGCAATTCTTCCTTCACAGGAAATATTTTCCTCATTAATGAAAAGTTGTCTTATATAAAGGAATTCATTTTTTTTCTTTTTGATTGGCATTGGACTCACAGACAGACAGAAATAAGCTGCCATTCTTCCATTTGATAGCCAGACGCTGCCAGTTGTTGCTAGGGCAGTCATGCTGTTAAATTAGGTCTAATGAACGAGTAATTGCTTTAGGTATAGTGAACCATTTCACAGAAAACAAGGATTCTAATTGATTTGCAATTTGTTTGGCACATTGCATTGTCTGGGGCTATTGATTAGTCTTCTGGATTTCACACTGCATGTGTTTCCCTTTATTAAGGGAATAACAGGTTACTGATTACTTTCCTTCTGGGTTTAATGTAGCGGTTAATGTCTACTTTGTTCTTGTGTCATGTCACAGGCAAGGAAGGAATAATATGCAAGTGGGTGGCCCTTTGCTAAGAAACTCCCCTGCTGCTTTGAGCTGTGTACTCTAAGACGTGCTGAAAAGCAGATCAAGAGAGAGGGTTAGAATAGCAGGACTCACAAGTTACGGCCTGAGTCAGAGTAGACCCAGGCTAGAAACCTGGCTTTCCTTCGCTATCAAAGCACAACACAGTGTGAAGCAGTTGGTGGTAGATTTGTTCTCATCTGATTATATGTCTCTGTATAAGGAAATACACTGTAGCTTTATATACCTTGGTTCATATACAGCAGCATCTTAAATAAGAAAGCTTACAATATATTTATACTTTGGCTGCAAGTGATTTACTCCATGGCATAAATGTTTCGGAGAGCCTGCCATTGAACATTTTAACTGTATCTTGGCTTGAAAAAGAGTGAGTTCATTTAATTAGCAGCTTCCTTCCTTTCAGAGGATAACTTTTTATAATGCAGTTAGTGTGTATTAAAGTGTAATTAGTTTATGAATTCTTAACATTCTTAGCTAAAAATTTAATCCTTAGCATATCTCTAATTGGTATGATAGTCAAATAGAACAGGCTTCGTGGTTCTAAAATTGATTGTGGCTCTGGAGATTATTTAGCTGTATTTTGCACCCCTATGTCAGCAGCCAGTACAAATGAAATTAAATATAGACATTTACTCACAGTGCCTAAGGAATCATAAATTTGTGTCCTCTCTCACAAATTCCTCTCTCAGAGAGGTCAACCATGTAGCATTTACATATATGAGGATCTTTACAGAAGTCTGCTCTATGTAATTTTTACTACCCTATTCACAATGAACTATTGTATACCAAATGTATATATCAAGTATCAGATGTATAACTAAATAATTATTATAATTTAGAAGATCATAATCTATTCCTTCTGTATTCTATGATCTTATGATATCAGCATACCCAAGCCATGCAAAATGTGTACTTAGGTATACATTAAACTGGTAACTAAATATATTTCATACCATATGGGTGACCTAATGCAATTGTGAAGTAAGGGAAAACATAAAATTTTAATTCCCTGGTGTCTGTATTCCCTCTCTTATATGTAGTGAGTGAGGTCTTCAATGGGAGCAAAATGGTGCAACCATTCAATAGTTATGGTGGACCACAGGACTGAGGCAAGCAGTTTGAGGATTTTGCAGAGACAATGCAAGAAAGTTGAAACATTAAAGCCTCTTGCTTCACCCAGCCTTTGATTCAGTAAAGTAAATCTGAAAAGGAACATTTTCAGGCAGGATTATTCATAGGAAAAGATGGAAGTAGCTACTGAGAGTTAAGATTAGAGTCCAAGCATGCTCCAATAACAACCTTTAAGCAAGATTAGAGATCTGACTCAATGTAAGCAGTATAGTAGTAAGTATCCTAGCATGTATGACTTTCAAAATGGCATGTTATAGCCCATCATTTGGGCCACCATGTGCTACTGGTGAAACTCAAGGTGGTTTTAATGAGGTGAAGCTGATCTCTATCCATAAAGTGTAAACAGAGGTAGATTGCTTTGTCAAGATGTTGAACTTCCCCGAGTTCAAGGAATGTGCTCTCTGTGCGTATTACTGCTATATAAACTTAAGGTTTTCATGTCTTCTCTCACTCTTGTTCCCACCAGGACTGAGATATGGTACTTAATTCTCAATACAATTGAACATAATAATGAAGCAATGACCAGAAATTATTCTACTTTTCACTTTTAGTTGTTGGGCTTGCTGTAGAACAAAGGCCATGGAATGCAAAACAGCTAACAGATATTTCACTAATGAGGTCAAGGGCAAACATGCTGGTATCAGTAATATATTTATGCAGTTGGTGTGTTCCAGTAAAATCTTATTTCTGTTTAGTAGGAAATTCTGGGGGAAAGTCTGCTTTCTAAATCTTCTTCTCTTGGGTTCAAATAACCAAGTTTTATGCCAAGGTCCACAAAATTGTATAAACTGTGGGGTGGTCCAGAATTCTGGCTTCTTGGCATCCAATCAATAACCTGAGCACCAAAGGTCACACCTCCCTTCAACCATATGGAGGCTGTATACAAAATACAGATGAACATACACCAAAAAGGGGTTTCCATCCACCCAGGGAAGATACCAGGCCCAAGAAAGAGGTAATGCCAATGACCCTGTGTAAAGTGTTCCACTTTAAGAAAAGAATTGAAAATGTGCTAGGACAGAGAGAAGGAATGTGAGAGGCATGACAGCTGAGCCTTTCACTTAGAATAGTCCTGAGGTTTATTTTCCCCTGAGAGTGTTTCCACAGTTTATCCAAATGATACTGTTCATTGAAGAACATTGAAGAGTCTCCTCTTTTCTACTTAGTTAAGCTCCCTAATCTTGAGAAGCGCCTGTGAAAATGTACAAACAGTATACATTTACCTATGGAGACAAAATTCAAAGGCCAGCACCTATGCGAATGTTTTTTGTTTCTGACACACAGCTCGTAGTGAACTAGACTGGGAAAAACTGTAACAGAGAGAAAAGTAGTTCTTGTGTCACAGTCCCCTCTTCAGTACCAAAAGCAACACAAATAAGTGTATATCGAGGTATTGGGTATTCAATACATCGTTCAGTATGTTAATGCAAGTCCTTCTTCTTTTGTGGGTGAAGCTGAAACATAAATCTCTGAACTTTGCATCAGCCCTGACTAACATTTAAAATCACACTCTCCTGTGTACTGGACTCTACCTTACAGAGGATGCAGGCAGGGTATATCTACCCCGTGGGTCACCGCAAAGCTCAGCTTACCACTATTGCTAATCATTGATAGCAAAAAGATACTTTTAAGCATGATATGAACAACAATTAAGGCATGCACAGGGTTTTCTTTCCAGCTAAAATTTAAATCTCTGTAAGTATTGGTTGCCTTGTGGTTTTAAGACAGAAACCTTGAAGATTGTCCTCTTTGATGTAGATACTTAAATCAGCCACGAGTGGCTAATTCTTTCCATGGCTACAGAGTTTAGTTTCTCAGCAGATGCATATGAAAATATTTTCACTTAAGTCTACAGAAGTTATGGCCATCAAGGACAATACCTTAAATAGCAGATAGCTCCTCAGAAATGGAATGCATATTCTGTTCTCATTTTCATTAGTTGCTCTCCATCACTGATTGCAATATTGCATGGAAGCCACAGAACTACCAAACCTGGTGTGTTGAGTACAGATGAAATATGCCTGAGATCCTCACCCTTGTCACTGATCCTTTCACTATTATTGCCATAACTAAAGGCTTGGACTCCATAGTTTAGTCTCACTCTCTCACTTCACTCTGCCTTCTTTGGGAGAAGTACAGTGATCCCAGAGAATGTTTTTGCTGCTTCTTTTTTACTCCATCTGTGTTGAGATTTTTTAGTAAAATATAAGGTCAAAAATTCCCCTTGCTGAGACACCTTGCTTCTTTCTAACATGGCTTTACTGGTTAGCATGCACAGGAGCAAATCACATTTCAGAATATTTTTAAAACATAGAGGAGATTTAAAGAACTGTTTAAAAAACTAGTCTTGGTTTGGTGCCAGCTACAAATGCCATGCTGATTACAGAAGATTACATAAATTCCCAAAGCCTCATTATTTCCTCACTAACACCTATAAAACATGGAAGAATTCCACTGGAATCACTGGAGTTCACAGGCGTACCAGACGTGTTCTGGAGAAGAATATGGCACTTCCAGTCAGCAAGATACCAGTCTTTTCAGTGAGTCCATTTATCTCTGCCTGTCTACCAATACAACAAAAAATGCCCAAAGAAAACATGCAGGGTATGATCTGTCTGTGTAAATACTTCAATCTCCACTGATTTCAACTGATTTCTACCAAGCTACACAGATTTATGTGTCAGCTGAATTACGAAGTGAATACGTAGGGAAAAAAATCCAACTCTTCAGCACCTTTGTTGTAGCACATTCCTGAGATTTTTATATGGCCTGTATTGCTAAACAAAACAAAGGAAGACTAAAGCAGGACAAAACAAAGTTTCAACTAGCTCTGGAAGCCTCTCTGTAACAAGGGTTTAGAATTAGGTGTAAGATGTTTGAAGAAAAGCCTTGCATGTATGGAAGGAGTTTGCTATACAGTTGCATATCCTGTTAGGGACTTTTTGAGGGCACATGAGTAGATCATGAGTACTACTGGAGACTACCTACCTACTACAAATCAAATCATTTCTTCTTTCAGCCTCTTTAGCCATTTGCCCCACACCGTTCCATAGCAGAGTTCCACAGCTTAAATATGCACTGTAAGAAAAAATCATTGCTTTTGAGCCTTTTAATCTGAATAATTTCATTGGGTGACTCAACTATTTTTTAAGAATATGCAATTAGCTTTCACTCTCATTCTCCACACCACCTATAAAAGTCTAAGCATCTTCTATATCCCAGTAAGTCATCTTTTCCATGCTGATCAGTCTGTTTTTTCTAATTTGAATGCCATTTCACATCACTCACTGCTCATGCTTGTTGAATTTATTTTCTCTGTCTACTGTTAATTTCTTTTGTGGTGGTTTTCAGGACCAACATACAGTATTCAACATTAAAGCATACCATTAATTTATACATGATAGTCATTAGTCTTTTCTGGGGTTTGGCATTGTTTGGGTTTTTTGTTTTTTGTTTTTTGGTTTTTGTTTTTGTTTTTTTTTTTTGTTTGGTTTTGGTTTGTTTCATTGTTTGGTTGGTTGCTGGGGGTGGGTTTGGGTTTCGGGGGGGTTTATTTGTTTGATTATAGATGGTGGTGGTTGGGTGTGGTTGAAGTTTTTTTTCTTTCCTACAATATGGATCATACACTAGTGATGACTCTGAGAGATTCATAGCAGGATTGTGGTATCAGGCAGATAACTCCAGGAAAACCACCACCAGATGTTCACGTGAAAACTGGTGAGAGATTGGTATATTCTGTGATTCTTTTTGCATTGTAGTAATAGTAATTAAGAGAATTAGAACTTTCTGACAAGTTCCCACACACTGCCACCAAGGGCTCCACAGACAACCAGTGACCATGAGTGACCCGTACTAGTGGGAGGTGTCCCTGTCTATGGCAGGGGATTGGAACTAGATGATCTTTGAGGTCACTTCCAACCTTACCATTCTATGATTCTATGATTCTATGAACCTACTATTGGAAACTCAACTGGAAAGAATAATTCATAGCAATTTTTTTTCCCAAAAAAGTTGGGATGATCCTACGTCCTACCAGTGTGAAACAGACTTGATACCTCCGCTGTGGTCCCAGGCTCTCAAATAAGATGAGTTCTTACTCCACAAAAGAATCGTGTATGTCTTGAACAATACAAAGTGGAGAATAAAAACAAATTTGTTCCTTAGAAATTGCCTAGTGAAGCAGTTGTTTCATGCTGCCTGTTGAACATTTGGGTAGACTGATTCAAATGTTAAAGCTGTGTTCAAACCAGAAAAAATAAAAATAATAAGCTGTCAGAATAATTACTAAGAACATACAAGGATTATACAAAGTAAACTGCAGCCTGCAAAAAGAGAATTGCATGTTAGCTAATTGTTAATTTTAGCAATTGCAATGGCTAATTACTGTGGCACACATTGACTATTAGCATGATGCCCCAGCACCTGCTTTCTCCAATGAACAGATTTCTTCATTGCTCGCGCAGGAGCAAAATGTGTAATTATTGGCCATCATTGGGGCGATTTTTCAGTGATTCTTTTGTGTGATGTGAATGACGCATAATGACATATTTTATTAGAGGGCAAATAGCTGTTTGTTAATGGAAATGATTCGAAATCCAAGAAACTAGGAGCTAGGAGCATGTTTTCAGTATCAGCATGAATTCAAATGTATTTTCTTTTAACTCTTTATAAAAGAAGCATAGAAATCAAATCTAAACTTAGTATAATATATTTAATGATATGTGCAAACACAGCATTGATTAATTGCCTCAAATGTTTTCAATGCTACACTATTTCATTTGTTACAGCAGTCTGCTAAATTTATGCATTTCTTATTTAAACTCTTCTTTCCTGGGTATATAGTGTTAGCAAGATTATGTGGCTTGTTCCTCATTTACTGGGGGGAAAAAAAAAATCATCTTTGTAACTTAAGCAACAATTATGGGCTTTATGAGGCACATTTTCATTGCACACATTGTAGAACACAGTGCACTGGCATTATTATTCCTGAAAGTACATGCTTGAATGTCTCTATCAAGACCCAAATGTCAGCTACTGAATAGATTATGCATACTTAACCAAAACAGAATATAGATATATAAAATCTCAGCAACAGAATACCCAATTTCTGAGAAAAGATTTTTATTAGATAATCTGCATGATACTTTTGAAGAACAATGCAAATGAAAAAAAAAAAATCACATATGAACCTTAGACTGCAGTGGTGTTTAAAATAGTAAACTGCTTCGTCATTTTTTTTTTAAGACAGTTTATGGTAGAATAAGAAATCTGGCCTCATTTTGCTTTTATTTAAATATGGTCAAAGCTGAAAAAAAAAATAAGGTTACTGGGGGATAGTCTGCTGAATTGCATTGATGTAAACCTAGACTACATGGAAAACAATGACATTACTTTGGATGTCCAAGGAAATCAGAAGCCTTGTGAACCTCTGTGGAACTTTTAAGAGTAAGTAGGAAATCTAAACCTCTTCTAGACTCTTCAGATAAGCCAAAAATGTAATGGTCTCTTACAAGTGTAGCAACAAGAGAGTTTTTGGCGTGACTCTGATTTCATTCCGTTTTGACAGTGACCCAGTTGCGAAGTTTGCTTGAATTTGACCCAATTTACAAACACATCAGTCAGATGAAATTTAGACCTAATTGGATGCATATGAAATGACTGAATGACGTAAACTCAATTTAAAAACCATACTCAGATACATAAAACTCTCACGTAGTAGGTGTAATAGGAAGATATAGTAAAGGATCGTATCTTTTGCATTTCTTCTACAGTTGCACACGAAACTTGCATCACGTATTGAAAAGCGCAGCTTCAAAGGCCACCATAAGGAAAACTCAGCCAATTCTACACACATTGCAAATCTGGCCCATCCCATATACAAGTCCCAGTTATTTACAAACTTGAGGAAGAAACTATGAATGGGCACTTCCTCTTCCCACCCAGGGCCTATAGCTTCTCTGCTGTTGCAAGATGTAGATAAGTTTGGTATTCAGGTTCACTGTTTGACCCATTAAACTGGTATTGAGGTATAATTTGTGTGTTTTCCCAGTACGGTTGCACATAGAATGGGGTTCATTTCCACAAGTTTGAATAAATTTATCCAGTTCAGTGAACCTGTTGTTAAGCTTAGCAAAACTCAGTAGGTGGCTTTAAAGTCCTGTAATTAGCCCATTACATAAAATCTGTACTTTAGATTTTTGCACATTGGTTAATAAGTATAACGTGCTTCGTATATATAAATAACATTACATTAAATGATGCAATATAAAGGAATTAAAGGCCAAAGTAGTTAAATAAAATACTTGAAGGAGATCTCAAATTAGCATGTTTAATTCCAACTCATTGAACAGGAAAAAGGCTTTAGCCTTACTGTACCAGTTCCATACAATGTGCAGAATAGCAGATATTTAGTCTCCATTTTACATAAGGTCGCTGTCATCCCTGACCTCTGCGTGACTTTGGAAAAAAATTGTAATTAGCTTGTTTCTTTTAAAACCTAACCATTACAATGTCTAAATATAGTAATGAATTGCCAAGACAGCACTTCCCTCAACAATTTTTCATAGTTTGTACATAGCTAATTAATTCCTGATCCTTAATTTTTGCTTTCCAAATGAAATATGTGAGGAAAATGAAGTCTACAGCTAATTAACCCGTGCAATGCTTACCGTTTCATAGTAAAAACACTTAACTTAAAGTTCAAGGTATTTAATAACTGTAAAACACAGCTTTGAATCCTATTGCAGGAAGTCAAAGCCTTGCCTCAATATGGCAGATGATTATATTCACTATTTTGAAATTTTGAAAAAAAAATTACACAACCGAAATCCCAAATTTCAGTATTTCCTCAAATCCATTACATGAATTAGAATATTGAAAGATGTTACATATAGAATCATTATTTCCTTTTTTCCCCCTATTTATATATAATGAACACCATGTACCCATAGCCTTCTTCAGAGATTCAAAGTTATCAGTGCATGAAGAAATATATTTGAGAAGTTTTGTATATATGCACATATGCATCCATACATCTACTGATATATATATATATATGGAAAATAAATAGTATTATTTTGGAGTTATATGGAAAATAAATAGTATTATTTTGGAGCTATATGAAATTCTTGTAGTTAGTGCTTCAGCCAAAGAAAGCTTGCTCAGATTTGATCCCATTAAAAACAGTTTGCCAAAATTCATAAATACACTGATTTCAGTAGAGGAACCTGTCCTTATTTACGTGTTTATACTGAATTAATAGTAAATCAATGGTTTCTCTTGATCTCAACCTAAAGCCAGATTTCACTCAAAACCAAGACCTCATTGATTTGTAATTTTAGGATTCACCAGAAAATTCACAGGAAAAGCCTGGGTAAATATCTTTAAGGTGGTCCACAAAAATGAAAAACAAGACCAAAAGCAACAAATTTCACACATCTTATTATGCTTATTGTGATGTGCCAAATAAAAACACCCCAGTTTCCACTTGTGTTCCATTTATCTTTTACCATTTTATACCATCATCTTTGAGTGTCTCTGACTTTTTTTCTATTGTAACTGTCCCTTATACTGCTCTATAGTTGCTACTAAATTTTTCATTATACCAGCAATCTTAGCCTAAAACTAACATGATTGCTTCTTTATATACCTCTATGTTGTCTCCTTTTTTTCTCACGTATATTGACATTGGGAAGATTTTTGTCATTTGGCCTTGGTGCTAATTCCACTCCCAGTCATGCACATACATTACTTGCTGGTTTCATAGAACTTACACCATAAAACTGGAGTCAAATTCAACCTCTACTATAAGCAATTATATTTCTCATAGAAATGTCTGGACCACGCTTGCAGCCAACAGAAATGTTGATGAAAATATTACATACAGTATTAATAAAGTAAGAAGGTTAAGACTAAGAGGTGGAATGTCTTGGATTGATCAACTATTCTGTAATTTGTGCAAAATGAATTGATTCAACAGTTCAGCAACTAAAAAAAATAAAAAAGACAAGAAGAAACTTTAGGAAGAAAAACAATCTGTAGAAGACACAAGACAAACCAGATGGATCTTTCTTAATTTGTTTCACCCTAATACATTCCCAAACCTCTATCCTGTTTTGTAAAATACATATCCTGTGGTTACCTCTGAAGGCCAGAGTAATGCTCTGTTACATTATTTTCCAACACCTGTTGGTGTTTTCCTTCCTGACAAATTTGAATAGAATCTGTTAAGTGCACCATGAATTACACTTCTTTTATACAATGGATCTGCTGAAGTGAAAGAGGTAAGAGATTATAGTATTTGGGTTATTTTTTGTGACTAGAATATTTGATTCAGTCTTTTAATTGACCATGTGTATGAAGTCTACCTGCTGGAACAGTTACACATGAGGATGAATCTGCAAGGACACTGAAGGACTGAAGGGAGGCAGTTATGGAAAGCACCTGTGAAGCTGCCTTTTTCACTCTTTAAACTCCTCATGAACATCTACCAGAAAGTTAATTAACCAAAGAACACTGTCTTTCCTACTAGCCATAACTTTCCATTTTACAAGAAGCTGGAGTCACTAATAAGTTGAAACACCAAATCAAATAATTTTTCTATGTATGAAAACATTACTAGATGGAAGATGAGGAAAACTATTTCCACTTGCTGAATCATTGTGCAAACATATATATCACATTATCAGACAATGCCTGACTGTGTTCATCCCTGCATATTCTTGAGGGGAAAAAATGAATTTAATTTAATTTACAAGACAGATTTTTTTTTAATTGTAGCTGAAGATGGAGTCTTTTTCCCCAGCAAATAAATTTACCCCAGCAGAGAACTTGATTGCTTCTTTCTAGAAATGGGTAAGCATATACAAATATATTACTAGTTGCCTAAAATGAGAACTCTGAATGACATGACAGTATTTTTTTTTTCAAATTGGTGAGAAATGTGTGTTTAGTTTCAAAATTAGGTGCCCGTCTTTTGGTTGCATATATATTGCTAAATTCCCATTATTAGGCTATTAGTTGGCCTTGCATCATTTCTGAGGTGTCACTAAAGCTTCTCAGTGGTACCTACAAAGCAGTAAAAGATAAAGAGTTTTAATTTTGTTTGGTTTTGCATGAAGAAATTATTGTATCTGGAATCATCTACCAAGTTCAAGGACTTTGACTATTGTTTAGATTATTTAGGGTTATTTAACTAAGAGAATTAGCCATCAAAACACAAGAATGTCTAAGTTATACTGTCACAAGTAATACTGTCACAAGGGTAGCTAAGGCTGAGAAGGAAGAAATTGTGTTTCCTTCACTTAGACTTTTTGGATGAACAATACAAATGATGACTGTCAGGGCTTGCTTTAGCTAAGCCCTTAGTTTTCCTAGATACCTAGCTTTGAAAATATGTGCTTTTAACAATCCTTGACTACTTTTCCTTATCTATCACATTAACAGAGCAAAGATGCTGAAGAACTGGCTTGTTCTCTGTTGCTTTACAAATTGTGCTTTCCTCAAGCTGACAGAAACAAGCCCATTACAAACTTCCTCTTCAAACTGGAGCTTTAACAGTATATAAGGAAAACATGTTACCTGGGACCATTTTGTGTCAAAGCCACACAGAAGACACTTTTTTTCTTACAGCTTCTTATGAAGGCACCAGTCACAATTGGGTAATGAAAGCTTCTCAGCAGCTGGCATAGATGAAAGTAAAATACAGAAGATATGCTACATGCATTTATGTGATGAGGGTGATGCTTGATCTTCTGAATTTATATTTTCAATTGTAGATGTTTTAAGCTATGGAATTTTTAATAACTTAGTCTGCTGTCTTCTCTATCTTCTCCTGTTAAGACAAGATTTCTTTATAGAGTGAATCTTGTGCATACCTTGAAAAATTGAACAGCATATAGCTCACAGCAATTACCTCACTTGACTTCATCTAATAACCTGGGATGGTTCAAACTAGATGCCAGTCCCGTTGGGGTAGATAGAATTTTTATTTAATTTAATTAAATCTCTGGGAGGCACAGAGTTTTCTGGTGAAAAGTAACCATCTTCAGAGAATATATCTCAGCAAAGAATCTAGGCAAAGATTTCTCCAGGTGTCCGCACAATGTGAGAACTGCAGACTTGTAGGAGACTCCAACTCAAACGAGGACACACTGATACTATAACAAGAGCAAAGTTTCCATTAGAAGGTATCTTTCTGTGGCAGATTAGTTCCTTTCAACAGTACAAAGATGATCTGAACATTCATAGAAATTGTTAGACAGAAAGCATGTCAGGCTGCCAAAAATACATGGCAAATATGACATTGCAATATAATACATTATTACTACCGCTGATGTGGATGGAGCCTACACATCCACCAGCACATTAGCACATAAACTCATGGAATCTGTTTGTAGCATCACTAAGTTAAGAGGAAAAAAATTCTGTATATAGCATTACTAGCTATATTTAAGCTGTTTTACAAAATACTCCTTTTAGAAGCTGCTGAAGATCTAAAGCTACAGTTTTGTTCATTGGTAATTTCTGCATTTGTTCTACTCCTTTTGCTAGCTAGTTCTTCATCTCCTATCAAAAAGATTCATTAAAAATGTATATATTAGAGGATAAGAAAAAAAGAGTAGGACTCCTTAATACAAAATATGATGTATTTTTTATGGTCATCAGCAATTTTTATTTTATAATATTCCCTCCTACAGGTATATGAAATGCAAACTGACTACTTTTTAGCTCAGGCCTGCAAGTGAACATCCCTGCAGACAAGACGCCTTAATGAAGTGGAAGGAGTTTTGAAAAATAAAATGACTGCAAGATTATCCCTAAACAAAACAGCTGGATAGCACTATTAATTTTAACCTAATGCTGCATATAACCAAAAAAGGAACTACACTTTTACCCCCCAAAAAAAAAACCCACCCAAACAAAAAAAAAACCAAACCCACCAAATTCCAAACACTGTTAAAGAATAAAACTCATGGAGGTTGCTTGCCATAACTGTAAGAACAGGAACAAGTTCTAAGAAGGATCCTTATTTTCTGTGGCCATTCAGTTTTTATGGAGCAGGTAAGAGAAGCCTGTTTTCAGACTGTGTCATTCCAGTACCCAAAAAAGCCCTTTCAGAGACAGTCCTGCTAACTTGCAATTTAGAGAAGGGACAATAGGTGCCTAAGAGAGAGTTAAGAGTGAAGGGAGACAAATCAAACTGCAGATGAAAGTTTCAAATCAAGTAAGAGGAAGTTAAATACTCTCAATTAATTATCCAAGCTTTTTCTCTTGGTCAAAAGTTTAAGGAGTTATACGGGAAGATCCTTTATTCAGGGTATAAATTTCCAGCACTGCTCTAGTGAAATGTGTGATGAAGCTTATTATTTTTTCTGAAACGAACTGTTCCTAATACGTTCTAGCTGTCAGAACTTCCCATGCTTTCTCTGAAAGTGTTTTAATTTCATATTCACAAAACTTATCCCACTTTAGCAAGTGAAGCACAAAAATTTCAATCCACTTAAAACTCAATGCAGGAATCTGGAAGGCCCAAGAGAAAGAATTTTGCATCTCTTTTTTTCTGAGCACAAAACCTTTAAAATGTGTAAATAAAGCTCCAATTAGGTTTACCATTCTAGAGGATAATGAGAAGTGCCCATAAAATATGCTGCATTCTTAAAATGTTTTGATTTAGCAGGCTAAATTCTAAACACTGTAGTAGCTTCCAGAGTAAAACCTGATTGCACTTACATGTCACATTCATAAAAAAAAACACCCGAGGGGAAAAAAAAAAAAAAAAGAGGGGGGGGGGGAAGAGGTGGGGGAAAGGACACTCAACCCCCTCCAGCCCTCAACGAACACACCGCCCCCAAACCATAAAGCTCTAACTGGAAAGCTTCCATCATCTGAGTACTTGCTTCCTGGCATACATGAAATGATCAGTGGGGAAAGCAGGGTCAATCGAGACAGACTGAGAGTGAAATTAAAATAATAAAATGTCTAAACATTTAACTGCAAATAGGAAATCTTTATACCCACCCACACCCTATTCTGTAGCATAAAACTAAGGCAACAATTATTCATATACCTCCAAGTAATTTGCAGGCTCCATACAAAAATCTCATTTAAAATAAGAAATTGCTATTTCTGCACATTTATTCTCCCCAAATGCTGGCTAATTGCTGCAATGGCCATTATAAAGAATAATTTTCGCTTAGTGAAAAAAAAAAAAAAAAAAAAAGGAATGAAGAGAACATTTTCTGGTTTTGTTCCTCTGCGGAGGCTCTATTCAGCGATTCCTGAATGCACAGCGTTTCACTGCTACATTTATTATGCTGAGAGGTCAAGTATTACACAGCATCTTGTATTACGCTTTGCATGCTAAGTATTTCACTTCACAAATTGACCCTTCGGCGTACTTACTACATAATGCTCTAAAAACCCAGCTAAAACGCAGGACAATTAGCAATACTTTGGCTCCCGCTTAACAATGGGGACACCAATGTAGGTGATTGCATTTACAGTGTTGCTTTCTTCACAAAACATTTTTGACACATTAAAGGTACTTTGGAATTGTGCAGTACCAGTCGCCTCTCTCGTGAATGGCTTTTCCAGCATGTACCGAGAGAAACGGTTACTGTAGTTTAGGGCTTAATTGAAAAGAATTCAGGCACGGCCCTATGAAGCACCAATTAGAGGGATATTATATCATAAAAAGCTGTAATATCCATTTTCAGGCTTGTTCACTGGCCAATACAAAGTAGGGCACGGCTTAAAAAGGGACGAAGCTACAACTCCGAACACCGGAGGAAGAGGAGGAGGAAGGCGGCGGCGGCCCTGCGGGAACAGCAGCGCCAGGTGCGCCCGCCGCGCAGCCCGGGCCTGAGCGGGAGGCACAGGAGGCAGTGCCGGACTTTAGGCGAAGGGTCCTCCCGCAGCAGCACCGCGGCGCCACGGCCGGACGGCGGCGCGCATGGGGAGGGCTGCCGGGAGCGGCGCGCCGCCGGGGAAACCCCCGAGACGCGGAGAACGAAACCCCCCCAAGTTATTGCGTTTTGTTGTTGTTGTTGTGTTTTTGTTGTGTTGTTTTTTTAACTACTATTATTTCTAGCCGTAATCATGGGAACAAACAGAACCCTCCATTATCGCCAGCAGCTAGGCGCATTCCCGCGCCTCCTGCTCCCACCTCCCCCTCTCCCCACCACCCCACCCTCCCCCGCCTGGCAATCCCAAGAGCGGCAATTTTTCTGGGTTCATTGTGAGCGGAAAACAAACAAACATAAACTTATCGCCCCGAATTTTTTTTTATTTCTGGTGTCAAGCTGCTAATAAAGCGACATTAATGGATCAGCCCTGCGAAGTGTCTCTTCACCGCCTTTAAAGTATCTTTCGAGTGCCTCGGGGAAGCCGAGGCGGGCCCGCTCCCCGCCGCCATCGCCGCCCCTGCGCGGGGCCGCCGCAGACCTGGGCCGCCGCTGGTTGCGAGTACCTCTTGTCGCGTAGGGCAGCAGAGCGCCACGCACGGAGCGCCTCGCGGCCGCGCCCGCCCGGCCTCACTACCGCAGTTCAAATGCCCATTCGCCCTGCTAGCCTCAAATTCACTGCCCTCACTCGCCGCCCATATTTATTTCGTTTGGTTTTAACTAGGAGGAAAGCACAGAAGGGGAGAGCGGGAAATTAAGAATCCCTACGTACTCCCCTACTGCGGTACTACTGTGCTCAGACACTCGGCCTTCCTGCTCTGGGGTGTGCTCCTCCAGCAGGCCCGCGATGCCCGACAGGCTCCATTCTGATGGCTGATGCGGGTTAATACCTCGCGGCTACCATTTTAATGCCCTGCACAGGCGGCATTCCCTTGCCTCAGGCAGGTCAAGGACCTCTCAGCTGTGCCATTGTCATGCCTCTGGCAGAGCAGCTGCTTGGAACCACGTCAGAAAGGGTGCTGCCCCAAGGGCACCACTGCCCAGCCTCGGACAAGAGAGGTACACCTGCAGGGGTGCCAACCACAGGGTCCATCTTTGAGCTGATTAAGCACCAAAAGCTCTAAAATTTCTGTGCTTAGGAAAGAGTCTCATCCCAGTACTTCCTTAACCACCTACTTAATGGTGGTGCTCTTTGTAGTCACAGTGGCCTCCCACTCTCCAGGGCTGTTAAGTGAGTGCTGGAGAAGACTAAGAGCAGTTCCAGGCGAGCCCCAATGATGTACTTGCTTTTTTTCTGAGGTGCTGAGAGGATCTGGGCAGACAATTTCTAGGGTTTACTTAGCATGTAAATCTCTATGCATTTGGTGAAATTTTAAAGTAGGGGAGAAAGAAAACTTAGGTGTAACAGGATTAAACTGCCCTCTTTGCACGGGTGAGTGTAATTTTTACTGGGGCACGCAGGCTGCCTCAAGTCTGCTCTTCAGGCCATTATCACAATAGCCTATTCGTGGCTCCTTCACAGCCAGAGATTGAAGGGTGAAGTCCAATGTCAACACAACTGATGGAGAGAAGATTTTTCTCTGCGTCTTCCTAAAAACAGGGTGAATGGGTACCTCAGGCTGCATCTCTGTGAGAATGCATACCCTCAAGAGGAACAACAAGGACGACTGCAAAGGTACACAGCAGAGAATTACAACATACCTAAAACCTCTTCTGTCCACTTGTCTCAATCCACATACTCTATTCCTTTCTCTTTTTCCTTGCACCACTGGCATCGGTTCTTTAGCACAACTTGGCAACACAAGTGGTGCTAGGATCATGATATGAGGGAGGTGGACAAGTGACATCAGGAAAATAAAGCTAAATGATGTGGAGAGAGGGAACTGCTGAGGGCAGGGAGCTGTTGGACAAGTGGACAAGTGTACAGTCTGAGAAGCGCTATTCCCATGCGATCCCAGCTCCTGTTACATGCACTTCATGTGCTTAAGAGACGTCCTGTAAATGATAAAGCAGAATTTTTTCTCTGAAGTGAACTGATAAAATAGCACATTTCAATGGAATATGGTTCCATCAGAGCTCCTCTGTCTTGCTCTCGAGACAGTCTTCATGCATAAAGCGCTGTTGTTTGTGAAGAGCAAGAGCTTTGAGGGCTGATAGCAGCTGTAAACTCTAGAGTGGCCCTGCTTTAGCAAGTGCAAAGTCACATGTTTTCCTCTACTAAGGGTTTTTCAGAAGTGCACATAGCAGTGAGTCATGCTTTCTTGCCATACTTAAATTTGTGACAGCTCACTTCAGGTCAGGCAATTTAGTATTTTCATATGAATGATCTCTGGTTCCAACTTTGGCTGTGTCAGTGGTGTCTAATGGCAAACCTTTCAGCACCTGCACAAAGCCCTTACCTGTCTTAATCCTGAATTAAATCTCAGGAGAAGCTATAAGCAAATATAAGGAATCAAACCTACAAAGCTGACTGAATGTTCTTTCTCTGTGAGCAAATGGTATTAGGTGATGATGCTGGGGAGCAGTGTGTGATGATGATTCTCATGCTCTGCTTAATTAGAATTTAATTAGACAATGGGGATATTTACCAGACTGCAGTAGTTCCAGCTTGTTGTTCTCAGTGTAATGTTAGATGGATTGTTGCAAGTACACAGAAGTTAAATGATTCAGAAGCCAAAGCAGTGGAAGGCTGCTCTGCCATACGTACAGGAGTAACCAAATGTGCAGCAATGTGGGCTTTAAGTTTGAGGAAGTTTTGTACAGTACAAAATAACTACTTGCAGGGGCCTACAAGACTCTAGTTGGGAGGCCTATGTGAGATGCAGTGTGGTTTTAAGATGTGACTTAACTGCTGTTAGCCAAAAGTATTTTTCATATGCCTTCCAGAGAAAAACATTTTTCTATAGATCAGTTAAAGGAATCAAGTAGCTGATGAGATGTGGCTAGTCTTGATGGAAAATAAGTGTTTCATATCTGTATCATTCTGGTATGGCATATATTTCATTGCACCTTCTCTGTACTTTGGATCTGTGGTTTAAAAGCAACAGTTAACCTTCATTCATAAGAAAGAGGATAATTATTTAAGTATTGGTAAAGGGCAGTTTGCACCATGACAGGCTACATCAGCTGGCAATAGCCACAGCACAGTCGTTGAACAGATGAAAGCATTAGCAACACAATGCTTGACAGAATGATGATGAGTTCATTGAAAATTACATGCTGGTTGTACCATGTGGCTTGAGGAAACCATGGTGAAATATTTTTGAGATACTATTTTTATGCTTGCCATATCAGAGTCAAGTTGTAATGGGAATGCAAGATAGATGCATGCTGAATGTTATGTAGACTCATCTTCCTTTAGCCATTTTGTTATCCCAAGCCATGCAAACTAAAGACATAAAAAAGACAGAAATATCCAATAAGGAAATTCTAAGGAGGACCAAGCTTGCTACAATCAGCAAAAGTGAAGAAAAAGAGAATTAAGTATCACTGTACAATCAATCAAACTTCTATATTATGTCTGTATTGTTGGTTGCTAAGTTTCTGATATTTATTTATAAAGTATTTCAATTACTTCTAAAGACTTACACAGCTAATCAGTTATAACTGACATACATTTTGGCTAAATACCTATAATTACAGTTGTTTCATACCTGAGCCCCTGTTACTGATGTTGTGTAACAAGCAGTCCTGATTGCTGACATCAGCCCACTTAATGTTTCTGCATTTATGTGATAATTAGATAAAATCACATAAAGACTTTATGGTAACTTCATAAAATACAGTAAATATATTTACTGAGATTATTGTAGATCTAAAATGTTATTTATAGTTTCATCTTTTTCTGACAGTGAGAAGGAGCATGAAAATACTTCTGTATTTTAGCTAGGAACTGTGGCTTTTTATGTTTTCCAGTGCAACAGTGTACAGGTCTATGATATGCAAAGTGAGATTTGTGGTAGTAGTAGCTTTGTTTAGATCTATTATTTAGGGGGGAAAAAAGAAAAAAAAACAACCAGACAGACCTTTTCCAAGGTCCATCAGCACTCACATCCTTAGACAACCACTGTTGCAACATGAACGTTACATGTTTGTGTTGACCTAAGTTATACAGAAGACCAAACTGAGACATCCTTACAAATGAACACATGGAAATGGTGGCCTGTTTAGAAATGAAGATTCAAATATATTTTAGAATATCAGCTTGCTGGGAAGATACATCAGATGTACAAGGTTAGAAAAGCTGACAAACAAGGACTTTTCAGCATTTTAAATAAAGCAAACTGAGTGGCAGGCTTGGATTGAGTTGTATTTAAATGGAAATTCTCAAAGCATCAGTTATTCAATACATGCTACCTGTAAAATGTATGGGTAGTGTGCACATTACAGAACATCACTTTTAACACCAGTGATAAACCCTCATTTGTTCAAGATGAAATTTATTGTAGAGGGTCTGCCAAGGGAGTCTTTTTCTACATTTAACCTGGCAGTCTGGATGTACAGGGAGCATGAGCAAAGTTACCACTCTGCAGAAGTCACTCCATACCCTGCCAGAGGGGAGGGTGCTTTCTCCCAGCATGGGTCATGCGCACCCAAAGTGACCACTGAATCCAGAAAGTCAATAGTGACCTGCATTTTCTCTTGTGCTAGAGGAGATTAGTGCTGCAGCCTGTCAGGTTATGTACAAACAAGCAGTCAAATTCCAGTCCTCAAAGCTTTCTGAAATCTTTATTTCATTGACTCTGTCACTCAGTCCTACTAAAGCTCATCACGCTAGACACTCCGTGATTGGGTCCTAGGCTTTTGGATCAGTTTGCTCTTAAGCTTTCCTTAGTCTGAGTAAGCTGCAGCACTGCTTTTTTTCCTTGACATCT
>WBNM01019862.1:48146-155821 GCA_013399055.1 Ramphastos sulfuratus
AAGCTATAAGCAAATATAAGGAATCAAACCTACAAAGCTGACTGAATGTTCTTTCTCTGTGAGCAAATGGTATTAGGTGATGATGCTGGGGAGCAGTGTGTGATGATGATTCTCATGCTCTGCTTAATTAGAATTTAATTAGACAATGGGGATATTTACCAGACTGCAGTAGTTCCAGCTTGTTGTTCTCAGTGTAATGTTAGATGGATTGTTGCAAGTACACAGAAGTTAAATGATTCAGAAGCCAAAGCAGTGGAAGGCTGCTCTGCCATACGTACAGGAGTAACCAAATGTGCAGCAATGTGGGCTTTAAGTTTGAGGAAGTTTTGTACAGTACAAAATAACTACTTGCAGGGGCCTACAAGACTCTAGTTGGGAGGCCTATGTGAGATGCAGTGTGGTTTTAAGATGTGACTTAACTGCTGTTAGCCAAAAGTATTTTTCATATGCCTTCCAGAGAAAAACATTTTTCTATAGATCAGTTAAAGGAATCAAGTAGCTGATGAGATGTGGCTAGTCTTGATGGAAAATAAGTGTTTCATATCTGTATCATTCTGGTATGGCATATATTTCATTGCACCTTCTCTGTACTTTGGATCTGTGGTTTAAAAGCAACAGTTAACCTTCATTCATAAGAAAGAGGATAATTATTTAAGTATTGGTAAAGGGCAGTTTGCACCATGACAGGCTACATCAGCTGGCAATAGCCACAGCACAGTCGTTGAACAGATGAAAGCATTAGCAACACAATGCTTGACAGAATGATGATGAGTTCATTGAAAATTACATGCTGGTTGTACCATGTGGCTTGAGGAAACCATGGTGAAATATTTTTGAGATACTATTTTTATGCTTGCCATATCAGAGTCAAGTTGTAATGGGAATGCAAGATAGATGCATGCTGAATGTTATGTAGACTCATCTTCCTTTAGCCATTTTGTTATCCCAAGCCATGCAAACTAAAGACATAAAAAAGACAGAAATATCCAATAAGGAAATTCTAAGGAGGACCAAGCTTGCTACAATCAGCAAAAGTGAAGAAAAAGAGAATTAAGTATCACTGTACAATCAATCAAACTTCTATATTATGTCTGTATTGTTGGTTGCTAAGTTTCTGATATTTATTTATAAAGTATTTCAATTACTTCTAAAGACTTACACAGCTAATCAGTTATAACTGACATACATTTTGGCTAAATACCTATAATTACAGTTGTTTCATACCTGAGCCCCTGTTACTGATGTTGTGTAACAAGCAGTCCTGATTGCTGACATCAGCCCACTTAATGTTTCTGCATTTATGTGATAATTAGATAAAATCACATAAAGACTTTATGGTAACTTCATAAAATACAGTAAATATATTTACTGAGATTATTGTAGATCTAAAATGTTATTTATAGTTTCATCTTTTTCTGACAGTGAGAAGGAGCATGAAAATACTTCTGTATTTTAGCTAGGAACTGTGGCTTTTTATGTGTTCCAGTGCAACAGTGTACAGGTCTATGATATGCAAAGTGAGATTTGTGGTAGTAGTAGCTTTGTTTAGATCTATTATTTAGGGGGGAAAAAAGAAAAAAAAACAACCAGACAGACCTTTTCCAAGGTCCATCAGCACTCACATCCTTAGACAACCACTGTTGCAACATGAACGTTACATGTTTGTGTTGACCTAAGTTATACAGAAGACCAAACTGAGACATCCTTACAAATGAACACATGGAAATGGTGGCCTGTTTAGAAATGAAGATTCAAATATATTTTAGAATATCAGCTTGCTGGGAAGATACATCAGATGTACAAGGTTAGAAAAGCTGACAAACAAGGACTTTTCAGCATTTTAAATAAAGCAAACTGAGTGGCAGGCTTGGATTGAGTTGTATTTAAATGGAAATTCTCAAAGCATCAGTTATTCAATACATGCTACCTGTAAAATGTATGGGTAGTGTGCACATTACAGAACATCACTTTTAACACCAGTGATAAACCCTCATTTGTTCAAGATGAAATTTATTGTAGAGGGTCTGCCAAGGGAGTCTTTTTCTACATTTAACCTGGCAGTCTGGATGTACAGGGAGCATGAGCAAAGTTACCACTCTGCAGAAGTCACTCCATACCCTGCCAGAGGGGAGGGTGCTTTCTCCCAGCATGGGTCATGCGCACCCAAAGTGACCACTGAATCCAGAAAGTCAATAGTGACCTGCATTTTCTCTTGTGCTAGAGGAGATTAGTGCTGCAGCCTGTCAGGTTATGTACAAACAAGCAGTCAAATTCCAGTCCTCAAAGCTTTCTGAAATCTTTATTTCATTGACTCTGTCACTCAGTCCTACTAAAGCTCATCACGCTAGACACTCCGTGATTGGGTCCTAGGCTTTTGGATCAGTTTGCTCTTAAGCTTTCCTTAGTCTGAGTAAGCTGCAGCACTGCTTTTTTTCCTTGACATCTCTGACATGTATCCTAGACATCTGCTTTCTGTCTTTAATCCCTTTTAAAAAATGGGTTCTTGCTGGCCACCTGCCATAAGCCTGCAAGAGCAGCTTTGGTTTGCCAGGTTTCTCATTAAAGTGAGTACACCAAACTCCAAATTTTCAGGCTCCAGTTTATCACTTACTGGGCACATGTTACAGTTAAGTAAGACAACACAAAGTTTGTGAAGATTTCAAAAACAGTCACTCTACACCAAGACTTAAGACAGCTGTAGCCAAAACCAGCAAAACCTTTACAGGTGTTTCTTCATCTCATCAGTCTTGTGTGCCCTCCACATTCAGATGAGAGTACATTTGCAGAAATCTACCTTTCCTGTCCTGCTATCATAAGCTTTTCCCTGAATTGTGGCATTTTCCTTCTGTATATTCATTTTCTTGTTACTTGCAGCTAAACACAACCATTCTGCTTTGGAAACATGCCCATCTGTTCTGCCCCAGCATCCTTTGTCTGTTCTGCCCCAGCATCCTTTGTCTGTCTGCAAGTTACCTTTGAATGATCCTGCAGGCTTTGAAATTGTGTGGTTTTAAGAGTAGTCCTTTTAGGTCCTGTGCTCTTTCCAAATCCATCAGAAAGTCTGGAAATACATGTTTTAAACCAGGATATGGCCATTCCATTGCTTTAAAGTTATTTCTGATTGTTTCTCATTAGGTAGATACATGGCAGAGCCATAATGAAAAATAAACAGCCTATTCTTTAGCTTTTAAGGTAAAGTGAAGGCACAGTGGTTTAATAAAATCAATGAAAATGTTAATGTTATATACAGATTCTCCAGGCTGTCACATGGGCATTTTCACATCTTGTGATTTTGTCAGGAAACTCCATATATATGTGTATATATATATATATTTTTTTTTTTTTTTTAAAAAAACATTACATTTCTGTTTTCTGGAAGCATGTGGCTGCATGAAAATATTTGGTTTCATTTTTTTTATAAAAGTCTTGTGTGAATGTAACCAAAGAGTGACTCTGCTGGATCAGATATAGCTAATCCAGGATGCAGGGTCTGAAATGTTCAATAGCAAACTCTTGGAATCTAATACATAGGGGAGGTACAGCATGATACTTCTGTGGTGTCACTTCCACATCTAAGCAATCAATAGTTTAATGATTTCCTAAGCATAAAGTTGCACTGAGGTTGTGTTGTGGCTAGTAACCATATTAAAAGTTTCCATTCATAAATTTGTCTAGGTTGTTTTTTTAACCCCTTTGTGCTCCTGGCTCCACAAAGTCCTGCAGCAGGGAATTCCACAGTAAGATTATGCAGCATTTCTTCTTGTTACTCTGAAACCTGCTACTTTATCTTTTCACTGTGTGCTTTATAGTTCTTCCTTATTCACCTTCTTCATCTCATTCTTTTCAGGCCTTTTTTCCAAACCAAATTATGTTGAACTAAGACTTGATAAGAAAATCTATTATCCTTCTGATAATTCTGGGGTTTTTTCTCCTTTTCTTTTCTTTTCTTTTCTTTTTTTTCTTTTTTTTTTTTCTTTTTTTTCTTTTTTTTTCTTTTATTTTCTTTTTTTTTCTTTTCTTTTTTTTTCCTTTTCTTTTCTTTTCTTTTATTTTTTTTCTTTTTTTTCTTTTCTTTTTTTCTTTTCTTTTTCCTTTCCTTTCCTTTCCTTTCCTTTCCCTTTCCTATTTTCTTTTCTCTTTCCTATTTTTTTTTCTGAATCTCTTCTAGCCTTGCAGTGTTCCTTTGTGGTGGGCTCACTGTGTATCTCTTATTTAATAAATGGCTGCAGTATGAGATCCTTTCTATTTTCTTCCCTATCCCTTCCAGTAATTCCTACCATGTCATGTACCACATGTGTCATTATTGCCCATTAAGCTGATATTTTCAGAGGAAAAAAACAAAAAACCTGCCAAGAGCTCCTTCTTGCACAGCTGGTTAGTTTAGAGCTTGTCTTGTGTACTAGAACTCTAAGTAAAGGGATTGGTTTTCTTCAGGTCCACTACTTTGCATACATCAACATTAGGTTCATCAGCCATTTTAGTGGCCACTTACTAAATGTCTTGAGATCTTTCTTGAGATCTTTCTCAAACTCTTCACAGTCAGCTTTAGTTGTTAAGGGCTTGAATATCAGCAACAGTCTTTCTTTCTCTCATGGCACATCCCGTATGAGCATTCAGAACAGCTGACTAGAACAGACTAGTAACCTACTTTCATATTTTTTATCAGCCTGATAAAAGCCAGAGATTTATTCCCATCCTTTAAGTAAAGAACCTACCCTCTTATGATAGCTGCATTTCAGAGTCTTCACTGAAGAACCTTATAAAAAACTTTGTGGTTGTTTTTTAATCTGACGTACACTTTGCAGCAAATATATGAGCATTACTTTTATTTTTTTTTTTTTTCAAAGTGACCCTGGAATTTTAAACTGCTCTTTGCTTAGAAAAACTGTGAGGAAAGAAACAAACACTCAGATTTAGTAAATCCATAACCAGGATCCTACACATGTATTAAAGGTTGTTATTTTAAAGCCCGTTTTGTAACTTTTCAGTGGTAGGTGTTGACCATGCATCTAGTTGCATGTAATTGGTAGTACTTTAGTATTTCTTTTCCTTCCCATTCTGTATGACTTTTATTATGCATGGCTACTTATAGTTAGGGAGGTGCCTCACTGAAAACCCATTTCACTGAAATAAATCTTAATATTTGCTCTGAAGTTGAAGGGGATTTCCAGAGCTCCTGGGCTTTGCATTAGTCCAGTGCAGAAGGCAGAGTTTCAGGCACTGTAAGCTGAAGCTACTTCTCCTATACAAAGAACTGAATGGTGTGGAATGCTATCATTAATAGGTACTTATAACATTGGAGATAAATGTAGAGAGGAAAACTGTAAGCATACTTATAAATATAGAAAGCTTAACTCTTCCATTAATCCAGTCACCAAAAAAGGACCACATTGAATCAGAGAATGTGGGGATATTGTGCTTGCAAAAGTACCAGGAAATATAGCTACTAACCACATGAACCTTACAGCAAGAGAGCCTCTCTGTGTCCCTATCCTGCTCCAGGTTTCCCACATTTAATGTGCAATATGAAGTAAAGTGGGCAGAAATAGCAGGAAAATACATGGTCTCTGTTACTTATATCGAATCAACAATGGAAAGAATCTACATACCATGACTCTCATTAGCCACTGAATCCTGGCTATGGAAATACTGACACTTTAGTAAATGAATGTGCAGAACTATCTTAAGAGATATATTATGTATCCTTTAGATGCAAGCTGGAGCATAAGAAGTTTTGCATAAGCATAGGGAAAAGCTTTTTCACTGTCAGGGTGTCAGAGCACTGGAGCAGACTGCCCGGAGAGGTTGTGGAGTCTCCTTCTCGGGAGACATTCAAAACCTGCCTGGATGTGTTCCTGTGTGACCTCATATAGATGATCCTGCTCTGTCAGGGGGGTTTGATCAGTTGATCTTACCAGGTTGCTTCCAACCCTTAACATTCTGTGATTCTGTCTTTCTGTGATTCTGTAATTCTGAAGTTTCAGGTATAGAGTAAAAGTTTTGCTTTCTTCGTGTCCCTAGCACCCTTCTCTGCTACTGCTTTTGTATCACAATTTAAAGTATCAATATCTATACTTCACTGCAGCTGGTTACTTTGATAGAAAAATGTACTTGACTCCCTACAGTTACTGCAGTTGGAGGGGGATCTGATTAGGATGCTTTTCCTAATTAAGTGATAGCACCTAAAATGAGTTTCCCTACCATTGTCTCACTGCAGTATAAAAATAACAACAGAGGAAATTCATTTGGTTATTTTATTTTCCTGATTAAAACATCTTTACTCATTCACAGTTTACAGGGTAAAATTCCATCTTAATGAAAGACTGAGGGGCAGTTTTCTAACACAGCTAATTGTGTGTCCTCATATCCCAATCACAGTTAAGGCTCGATTTCATTGAATTCAGCAGCAGCACATCTCAATAGATCTATAAGGAAGGAGAAAGCCCAAGGTGGGTACTCAGCCACAGACATGAGATGAAGAGTCCTTCAGAGGGTTTTTGTCCACAGTCAAGTCTGGGAGAAACTTGAAATGTTTAACCAAAATTCTGCTCTCCTAACTGATGCAGGTAGGAGAGCAAATGGTTGGCCAAAAAAAGGGGATTTGGAGCACCTTACCATATGTTTCTTGTCAATAAATACAAATAAGATAGATGAGGTCTCTATTTTTTCAGCACCCTTCCCTGGTCCCTCATCTTACTTAGGCATCTGTTCAAGAAGTTCATAAGAAATCTTTTTAAGACCTTAAAAGGAATGGTCTTAAGAGTGATAATTCTCCCAGAAAGTGAAATAGTTTGTTATGACAAAAGAGCTGTTTTATTTGGGGAAATGTTAAATATATTAATTTGTCTTTCTCATTAAAGAATTGCAAGTACTGCTGTTGGATCCAAGTCCTGCAGTTCTTACAGCCAAACACCATGTTTATGGAAATCTTGCCCAAAACAAGCTTCAGGATCAGGCCTGAGTAGATGACTTTTTAAAATAGGTTATTGTACGATGTTCACTCGTTCGTTTCTTGTTTGTTTACTTGTAACACTAAAAATACACATCGCTTCAGTTTCTTCTCATACTTGTATGCAGCACACTTTAAAAAGCAGCTTTCTTTACACTCATAGAAAAGTCTGAAGTGGGATTTCATATGGGTCATTCATTTTGTTCTGACTAGTAGTGCTCCATGTGGAATATTTCATCCCTACGCTGGTGTCTTCTGTGCCTTTGTGCCCGCACGCATAGCCATTAATGGAAAAACAGACTTTCCTGCAGTTCTGGATTTTCTTTCTTCTACTTCCTTTTGCAGTTCTGCTGGTTTTATTGATTCTATTACAATAAGGAACACACAAAAGAGAAGATTAAGGCAGAAAGATTTCCCCAGTCCATCAATAAATTTCCTAGGCTTCATTAGCTGTAATTTCTTAAAAAGACTTAGGGTTACATTTACATTATGTAAATAAAATGTATAATCCAAGGGATCAGCTCTTTCACATTCAATAATGTGCACCAAAAATAATTTAGCTGAAAACAGTGGCTTTAAATTTGTATGAGAGAGCAGAAAACCAGGCTGGTGTACAAAATGGCAAATTCTTGTCACTTCTGCTTAGGCAAAAATCTAGAGAAAGACAGCTGTGAGAGTTTTGTCCAAATAGGAATTTTGATCCTCAGCCAAGGAACATGAAGAAGACCAGAATTAAGTACCAGTATTTTCTAGATAGAAGTGTTTGACAGACTGCTCTGTCCTTGTGATTATTTTTTTTTCTTCAAATGTTTTTCTTTTCAGTTGTACACACTGCACCAGATTCTTTCTTCATTAGCAGAACAGTTTTGCCTGCTGAAAACAATGTCAAATTACGTGATTGAAACTCCTATTAAAAAAAAATGTTCATATAGTATATCCACTTGAATTAAACTCTAATCTCAGCTTTCTAGAATGTGTCCTCATTCCTTTTACAACTTTATCTAGCCAAAAGATTAACGTATTTTTGCATAAACCATTTGACCTTTCCCTGAAATATATTTGCTTTAAGAGACAATTAGTTCAGAGACAATTCTGTCACTACTTTAATACTCAAAGCTGGCATTATGGTGCTGACTTTGTGTTTACTAAAAAATGGTGTCAGTGTCATTTTTCATTAGCCACTGATCATAAAATTGCCCTCAGTGTTAAGAACATTGAGGGCTTTGCAAGCAAGCAGTGTCACATTCACAAATATCTAATTGAAATATGAACATGAATGGCAAAATTGTCCTGCTGGTCAATTCTGAATATATTCTGTAATCAGAGCATTAAATAATTTGAAGGCATGTGCTCTGTTCTAAAAGTAGTAGTTTATTAAGTACAAATGAAACTGCTAAAAAACTGTCTTTTAAAAAATGCATTTAATTCTGCTTTCAGTTTTTATTGAAAGAGGCTTGGGGTTGTTTCATTTATTTATTTCTGGGTTGCTTTTTTTTTTTTTTTTTGGAGGGGATGTTTTTTGTTTTGAGTTTGGGGAGGGTTGTTTGGGTTGGTGTTTTTTGGTTTGTTTTTTAAAGAAGCAACGTAGTGATAGGAGGTAGTTGTTTCTTAAAGTAGGAGCCTTTACATTCCCTCCTCCTAATTAATCCCATCCCCAAACATTATTCACGTTACAATAATGGTGGCCCCTGTTCAGATGGGTGTAGTACATTTACAACTGATGGGTGGAAAATGTCTTAGTACTGCTGATTTGTTGTTATAACATCAAGAGCAACAGACAGTGAACAAATAAAAAAATAATGTCTGAGGAAAACATGTTGTTAGGATGCAGAAAGTTCATAAGAAAACTGTTCTGCTCATCATGGCTTTTTAAACAAAATATTTTTGTCTTTTGCATTCCCCAATATATATCCTAGTTTTAAAACAAGCTTCCAAGTTTGGAAGAAGTGCCTCTTACCCTAAAAGTACTATTTATGTATAAACATGTACACAGTGAATAATAAATCCAACATTTTAAAGCAATAGATTTTTCAAGTAAACACTATATTCTGCTGTATTTACTAATACTAATCCATGGATGAGCTATGATGTTCTTCACCAAAGCAAAGTTACAGCCACTTTTTTGTAAAGAAAGTGCTTTAGACAGTTCATCTTAGCTGTTAGGTAAAGTGGGAAGCTGTTTAGTGCCTTCCCTGAGACTGTACAAAATAGTAAATTTTACATGTCTCTTTAAAATGCATGATGTAAAGAGTCTTTAACATTTTAAATATCTATATTGATAATCAAAACTAACTGAAATAAATAAAGTGCATTTAGCAAGGTGCTTCTTCCTGCTAAGTCACTGGCCTTACACAAGTAAACTCTGCAAGCCTCCTCTGGGCCAGAATGTTAGTTGAATAGTTGCAGTAGGAAGAGAGAACAGATGCTATTTAAAGGCATTAAGCAAAGTGTAGATGTTTAATACAGGTAACTCAGATGTGCATTCAGTTAATGTGGAAATAATTATTATAATGCAGCACTTCATTATTTATAATGCATTAAATGGAGATTTTTATATGATGCCTTTACAGAGCAAATAGTTCTCTTGCATAGCAGATAACTAAAGTACATCAAAATTACTATCGTAAGAAAGGCTGAAAGATCTTTTAAAAAGCAATATGTATGATTTGATGATTAAGAATAGATATTAAACCCCCCTCAAATGCTAAGCAAACAGGATTACAAACTACATTGTTCAGTGGCTTAATCTCTGCTTTTATGGAAATGATTTAAAATCTCTTCCTTGGTGTGGGGAAAACAGCCTGAAATACCTCCATATTTTTGAATGACTGTATGTTTTCAAGTTATTTGCTTTGTGCAGAGTGTGGGAAATGTTTATTCTAAAGCCCAGGTGAAGCACTGATGTGAGAAATGTTGTAAAGCATCTCATGTTGACTGGAGCTAATTAACTGCAATGCTCCAATTTTGTTCTCAGTTTTAAGCAGAAACACGCCGCACAATACCTTTTATTTTGCTGTTCAATAGATTTTTGCTTAAAAACAAATTAATTCAATATCCTTACAATTTTAACCCTTAAAATGGCCTTAGTAGATAAACTGGAAATATTTCCAATGGCATGTTGCCTTTTCTGTTTTAAAATAAAACATAATTTAATAATTCAATAAACTCGCTCTGCTGCCACGCACTTCTGTAAGTACAGCCTACATGCAAAATGTCCCACTTTTGGTTGTGTTTCCAAGTTAGAGCTACATTTTTAAAGATATTAAAAAAAAAAAAAAAAAAAAAAAAAAAAAAAAAAACCAAGCCTAAATATAAAAATAAATGAAAGAAAATCAGTATTTTATTTCCGCTTCTTCTCTTGAATACAATCTAACCCTGAATCAGAAGTAAATGCTGTTTATCCTGTATGTCCTACATTTGCCTCTATACACCTGTGAAGGTACATTCAGGGTGTTAGAAGCTGTCATGCCAAAAAAAAAGGTTAGTTTCAGTGTTACAGAAGCAGGTATTTTTGCTGTTTTGCAAATCAGATTGTTTTAGAAATGAAGACGTTTGAAATGCATAACAATTCATTGGTTTCAGTTGGTGCCACTGAAATTTTGATATCTAGAGAGAATTCAGTGCAGTGAATTTTATTTAATATTATTTTTTAAATTTAATTTGGTTAAAATCTCATATTCCTACTGGCAACTTTTGTCTGCAATTTTTGTCTGACCAGCTGTGAATTTACCCATCACCTCTTCATGTCACTTTACAAATCATTTATCCTTGTTTCAAAAATCCCATTTTATTTTTGCTACAAGATTTCTTCATTCCCACTCATACTGACTGTAAGAAGCAGAGTCAGAACAAGACATTCATCTAAACACACAAGGTTTAAAACAAGTCATCTGAAGATTTTAAATCTCGGAACAGTTCAGCTCTGCATCCTGTAGGATGTCACAGGACTTCTATCCCGCTTGGAATCTGCATCTTTTGAGGTTGTATCTTGTGATCAGTCTGTGCTTACTGTTCTCACTGCCCGTTTGAGGCATCACATTCTCCTGGATGCTTAGGAGAGACAGGAAGAACAAACAATGGGCTAAAACACACAAAAACCCTCCAAACTCCAGAGTGAAAACATCACAGTGAACTGTTGGACTGCAGAAGAGATCAATCCCATCTGAAACACTGTGTATTTTATTCTAACCATAGGCAGGACCTAGTTGCTTTCCCCATCCTTTCTCTCCATCCCCTGTTATGCCCCTCAGGCAGCCATGATGTTCTCAGACCTCAGTGAAATCACACTTCTATAAAGTGGAATTGGAGCTGAGAGGCCTCTTAAGGCTTGGGGTCAGTGAGAGCATACTACATCTTTTGTTTCTATTTTGCTGCTCCTGCTGCTTCTAGGGATTTGAGAGCAAAGAGAAGAAGGAGAGACTTGTGACTGAGATGTTAGCTGCACAGTTTGGCAAGCTGCTTTCTCATTCCCTGTCATGCTACAGCCTTCCAGCAGAGCCTTGAGCCTGTTTCTCCATCTCTCTCTAACCTGGTTTCCTCACTAGGGTAAAAATCTTTTATTTTTTTTTTTTTTTTCCTGTTCCCTGTGGTTGAAGCTGGGGCTGTTTCTGGATTTTAGGCACTGCAATAAGATGATTAAGCTAAGCTTTATGTATACATCACCATCATCATCACCTTTGCACCAGAAGAGAAGAAATATCACAGGCCTCATGTGTGACAGTGGTCATCCATGCAGTAAAAAAAAAAAAAAAAGCAGAAATCCATGCCAATTCTGATCACAGTCACTTCTTCAGTTTTTCTCAGTCTGCAGAAGAACTGCACTTTTGTAGAAGGTTTCCACAGAGGTTAAGAAAATAGATACTGCTTGTAATAAATAAGTAGTCAATCACTTACTTACATTAAATCCCTTTCTGTGGTGTTAAATATTCAGAAAGAAGAATTCTCCCCTTCAGAACAATAACTATATTCCAGTTCTTCTATATCCTCATGGCTTCTCTCTGTTTTATCTGGCTTTATGCTTTTCCTTTGTTTTTCCATTTTTCTTTTTCTCCACAGTCATTTGAGTTCCCATTACTACAACCTGCATTTTTTTTCCATCCAATTTCCTTCCTCACATTATCTACTATGAGTTTGACAACAAATTGGCTAAAATTGAAATTATGTCTGCAGTTGGAAGGACGTGTGCTCAGTTTCAGGTTTTTCTGAAGGCATTGATTAAGGCTTCCTTGTTATATTTATACTTGGTTGACTCTAATAAGAGTTGGAAACATTTTTAAAACATGGCCATGACTTCTGCACAGTCTGAATATATCTTCTGGGTCATATCTCTAGCATCTCAGAGCTGCAAACTATGTCTTTTTTAAATTAACATGGGTTTAGTAATGGCAGGCTGTACCTTTTCCTTTAGAAAAGTACCATGCAGCTCTTTTCTAGAAGTTCCCTTATTGAAAGTATTGTTGTGTATCAAAGATATTCAGAAGCAGCCCTCAAATATTACTAACATTGTTATGTGTGTGAAGCCAGAACTGAGTAAGGAAAGGTAGTCTGATTCTTAGTGTAACGGGCTAGAATGAAAACCATGTTCCACTTTAACTGGCATTCCTCCTTCCCCTGTGTGGGCCTGAGAAACCTTTTACTAATGTTGGTAAAGGCTCATTGCAGCAGCCTGTCAAAGATTTTTCAGCCCCACTGAGCTCCTGGTACACAATTGTGAAATGCTAGCAAAGCTAACTCCTATGCCCTCACCCTCCCTCTTTCCCTGCAGAAACTCTTAAGCTGGAAACCACACAGAAGATAAATAGAAAGCAGAAAAGTGCGCCAGCTATGGCAGTGAGCAAGAGAACCATTCATTCTAGCAACAGACAGGCAATGAAAGCTCTCTGGAGGCTTCTCCCTCATGGGTCACATACGCAAAGCTTGAATAGATACTATGAAAAGTTACTTGCCTTGTGTTTCCACCATGTGTTTCCTTTCTCCAGATAGACCTAGATCATCAGGGAACTTCTCTGAGCACTGAGTACTGCAGCCCTGTAATAATCGATTATAGCCGGCACTATGGATTTATGATTCTTATGTGTAGACTGTTCAGTGGCAATTAGTATTTCAGTACTTGTTTTGTGCCTGTGTGATGACAGGTTTGCATGGTTTTCTTGAGAAACCCATGGTTTTTTCCTCACATTGGAAAGTCTCCAGGATTTCACCTGCTGTGAATTACAGGTGATTGGTAATGACGGTCTTGTGAATAGAACATGCTGAGGTGAGAAAGTAATATGTCTCCCTGGGGACGGAGATGACAGGGAATTGATTCACTGGCTTGTTGACCCTACATGTGACAGATGACACAATAAGTATAAAGAATCAGTGTCTCCATGTATGTTGTGTGTTATAGGGACAGATGTATTTTTCTTCAACTGAGATATTTGTTCCTATCCATCGTTTCAGAGCTTTCTGAGGGTAAAATCTTTGCAGACTACTTTCTCTATGGAATTCAAGTTGGGTATGGCATAAATGCAGCTCTCCAGTTATCAGTGTTAGCTTTGTTATTCAGTGGCCAGTATTCTTGATCTCCAGTAATAAATTTTCTTTCTGAACAGGAGAGTATTGACTCCCTACAAGGACAAAGAGGCTTTGGTCTATGACTTCCCAGAGTGATAAAAATTGTGATGAGAAGGGACCAGTGTGTCTCTCTTGTCTTACTGCCTGCACACAGCAGGCCACTGTATGTCACCTGGTAATTTTTACATCAGGGTTCTATCCATGCTCCAGAAAGGCAAATATCTTGGTATTGAAGTGGTAGAGGATCTATCATACCACTTTTAACACCTTCACTGTTAGAGACTTGCACTTTATTTCAGCTGGACTTTGCCTAGCATAAGCTTTCAGATGTAAGGTGCCATTATGCTTTTTTCTTTTTTTTTTCCTTCTAAATTAAAAAGACATCTAGTATAGGAAATCTTTTTTTAGTTACATGTAGACCGTTACTGTGTCATCTCAACCACTTTGCTACTGCTCTGGGAAAATGTACTTCATTGATTTTGTATTCTAGAAAAGCTTCTCATAGCCTGTAGATAAATACAACCAAAATGTCACTTCTGGATTGAGGTAGAAGTTGAGTGCATAAGAGAGAACAAAATGGAAGGTACTGGCTGTATTTGCAATGAATTAAAAACCAATACATTCCTGAAAGCACCATGCAGAGAGAGAAAAGTTTGGACTGTGGCACAGATTTTTGTTTCTAGATCCTTTTTGAATTAAATAACTGGGTGTTGATTCTTCATTCTGTAAAAATACTCATTAAAAAAATGGGATTTTTACTTCAGGGACTGTATTAACTATTCAGGATAACATTTGTACTGGTCAAAATTGTGACTAAGCTCATATCCTAAACTGAGATAATAACAACAGTGAGGACATTAGAAATAAGAGTAAATCTCTGGATCTTAGAGCATTGCTCACTGAGTCAACAAGGAAGAGGAGTGGCTTTTTTGGGGGTGTGTCATCCCCCCCCTTCAGCTTCTGAAAAAAAGTTGCATTAAGAACTGAACAGGAAGATCGCAGTGGAAGCGATTCCAAAGTACAAAGTACTGTGAGAAAGGACAACCCTAGCTTTAATATAGCACCACAAAGAAAGTTGCCCTATGGAGGATGCCTGTTTCAAGAGCTCAGGAAAGGAGAGAGCTTGAACTGCCAAATGTCAATCATGTCATAGATTTAGTTGTGTAATTAATTGCCACGAGATCTCTGGGAAAGTCCAAGAAGTAATGAAGTTCAGAAAGCTACAGGACATCGTTCAGAAAGTGGTCTTCTGAGCCAGTTATTGTATACTTACCCACTTTTAGCACCTTGTTTTAGAAGCAATATGTAGAGTAGTTGTCAGCACTACATAAGCTGTTGGTCTAATTTGATTTTGCCTTTTCTATAAAACATTTTCTGTAAGTCTAACCATTGCTTTATGAATAATGTTCTAGTATGTGTGAAGTTTGCATACTCACATGATCCTCGCTTCTTTCCTGCACCCCCAGAAGTACCAGATTTTTTTTCTAAGCTGTAACATCCTCATACGTGCCTATGTGCCTTACCCCTTCATTACGGCCTAGGTTTTATTGCTGCAGCTCATCACTGAAAGTGAGTGGCAGAGGTTTTCCTCACTTCAGCTAGTGAGGGAGTCTAGGCAAAGAACTTAGAGATTATGCCAACTCCCTTTCATTATTCCTCCAAGCTCTGGGTCTAGCATGCATTACAGTGCAAGTTCTTTTTTGCAAAGGAGATTCTAGATCACTCATTTTCTTTGGTGTTTTGAAATAGATTCGCTTGGGTGAGACAAGACACCCAAAGGGAAGGTGATTGCAAAGACATTTTTTAAACCTGCTGTGCTCTTTTGAGGCACCTACCTTTCACACTATTCACCAAAATTTGGGTTGTGATCAAGGCAGATTTTTTTTTTCTACTAAAAAATGAGATCAAACAGACACACTTCATTGTTGTGGGTACATTAACTTATAACAATCAATAATAAAAGTTGCACATTGCAAAGTCAAGGATTCCAAGTAATGTGATTCCATTATTTATATTGCTAGGTAATGCAGTTGCTCTGTGACCTGTCTTGTGAAGCAGTCTTGAGATCTGGGCTTGACTTAACTAAACTGATAGATAAGAGAAATAGGGGAAAAAAAAAACACAACTAATATGTTTTTCTCTTGAGGTCTTCCTTTCCACAAACAAATCACTTCTTGCTGCATAAGAAATCCCAATGCATTGAATCTGTAAGCCAGCATTAGGTGGACCAAGTTTTACTCTTTCTAGATCAGCAGATCTGTCCAAGAGGCAATAGTACTAGTGGAAAAAAGCAGGAAACTCGAAGTTTGTCTTCTTCAGTGGAAGACACCTGTAACACAGAGGACTTCAGAGACATACAAAATACACACACAAAAAAAGCAACCCTACTCTGTTCTATGTGCAGCTTTGTTGAGGGTTTCTGTGACTGTATTCTGCAGCATTCAAATCAGTTTTCATCTCTGAGTTTCCATAAAATATTTGCTAGAGAAGTGACATAATTGCTTCTTCAGAAGCCAAGAAAGCTTTTCTGTTCACTTCAGCATAAGCAAAAGGAGGCAATTCCTGAAAGTGTTGAAACCCTATCTCAATTTTTTCCACACATCTGTTTTTTATGACAGTAGATTTACCCTTTCTCTAGCCAGAAAAACCTTCTCCACAACCTAGGAAGCTACTGGTTGTAGAGTGTGTTTCACTTTTTGTGTCAAAAGAGCATGCTCATATCCCTCTTAGCATGCCACTCATGAACACTTTGCTCCCTCCTTAATTTCAGCACATAATTTTTCTGCATTATGATGTTGGAAAACCTGTCCTTCCTCCGTGACAACGGACTGACAAAATCATCTAAATAGATTGCAAACTGAGTTCACTTGCATACAGTCTGATCAGCTCCCTCTTGTCTTTGGAGAAGAAGATTATTTTTCTTCTCTTCCACACCAGTTTTGCAGAGTTTTGCACATTAGTTTTACTGGCTTGTTTCTTCATGCTTACTCTCCATGCTTATGGTGGCTCCTCTCATTATCCTAGTCTTGCATGAGATAATGCTGTAAGAAAATGCTGGGTTCTCCCTAGTTTTTGCTTGCCTATAAGCGTTTTTCAGTATTTGCATGAATTTACCAGTATGTTGAAAAAAGTATCGACTCCATCCGCTAGCTTTAGTCTCTCCTTTAGTGCTTCTCTAGTCTTTGGTTCCACCTCAAGGAAGAATAGTAAGTGTCCATTGTAGTTTCTTTTGCCAAAGTAGAACCTCTGCTGAATTAACTTTGCCTTTGAGCTCAGATATTTGTGTCTTCTGTTTTCTGTGAATATCATAATCACAGGCACTACAAGCAGGAGAAGGAGGAGAGGCAGCAGAGATACTGGGTGACTCTTGGACTGTTACCCCCAAAAACTCTGTAATTCCACCACTCACTAAGCCTTGTACGAGCCTGATATAAAACAGATTAAATTGTGATCTGAGCTGCTTTCATCTGTAAAACAGTCTTTTGGGGCAAGCAGAATTGCCCATTCTTTCAGGCTGCAGGATGCCTGCCCTTACACCATTTTAATAAGAATAATTTTCTTAACATTAAAATCAGTTGATTCTATACATCCTACATTCTGCAGAGAGTATCTCCAAGTTTTCCAATTTTATTTTCTTAGAGCAAGATCTTTTTGGTGAATGTATCACCACTTTATAGATAAGGTCTGAAGATCACCGATTTTGCAGAAATATAGATGTATGATGGTAAATCTAAAGTTTTGTTAGGGAAAAATATTGCCAGTGATTATGAATTGAAAGGAAATGCAAATGGTTGTGGCAGGTCTAAGGAAGGAGTGAAAATGTGAGGTTTAAAAATAATTGCAAAGTTGTGATTTTGGGGGGGGGGGGGGGGCCCGGTCTTTATGGGATAAAATCTAGCTTGCATTTCTCTTACAGCTCTGAAACAAAGTTTTTACAGTGATAATGACAGACTATTCCAACACTCCCTGTAAGGAAGTGTTTTAGGTCAAATGCAGCAAGCTTAAGAGCAAGGTTGTGGAGCAGGATATACACAGGAACTCTTGATGTTCCACTCCAGCACTTGATTCTGCACTCATCATCAAGACAGAGACCATTCAGAGGGTAACTTACTTTTAAAATGTGACTTTTTACATTAGTGCTCACCATGGGCCCAAAAGTTTCTGAGCAGTATAGGCTGATGAGTCTAAAATATGCAGACTTTTTAAAAAGCTGTTATTACTTACTAGAGTAGGCTTCTGAGGGAAAAGAATGACAAAAGAGCAGTGGGTTATTGGTATCACTGCCCGTGGGTTATTGTGGGTTGTGAGAGGTGACAAAGAGCTGTTTGTGTCACCAAGGAAATGCAGATAACTTTAGGACAAGTAATATCATTGCACCTGACTGGGTCAAGGTTATAATGGTGGTTGTCTGGCATGTGCTACTGCTATTAAACATCTATTAGCATGGGAGGGCTTGATCCTATTCTGACAGCCGGACGAGGTCTCGCGTCGTAAATTCAGTGGAAACAGGATCGAGCCCAGACCATCTTAACGCAAAGTACCAACAGCAGATGCATGACATGGGGAGGAAAAAAAAATTCTCTCCGAAATTTTAAAGAGTTTTGGAAAGTCTCGGATTTGATTCGCATGTGATTCACAGAGACTTCTGAAAAGTTCTAACGATTGGAGGAAAAGAAAAGGGAAGGAAAAAAATGGAAGAAAAGGAAACGTTTCAGTTTAAAGAAAAACAGTCGTGATATGTGAGAGGATGGCACTTGAAAACCATAACTCTGTGAAAGTCACTAGTAAAAAGCATCCTTCTTAGGCTGGCCACATAAAACCAGAACGAGAAAAGAACCCATCCGACTATATATTTTTGCCATTTCACCATTTTATATCTTAAATGTAAAAATACCGGACAACTGCAGGCAGGTGGCGTGGCTAGATTTTGGGTTGTTAGAGTTTTTTTTGAGGCCGCGTTCCAGGAGCGGTGTTTGAGCTGCCCAGAGGTGTAACTTCAAAGCGTGCCACAGCTGCCAGAGTGGGAGGTGGGCAGCTGGACCCTCGCCTCGGTAACGGACCGATTCCAGGCTTCCTCAAAGGCCAACAACCACCGCCGCAATCACTGTAATGTCAACGAAGCCCGAGCCCGATCCTGGGGTTGTTTTCCCCCCCCTCCCCTTCCCCGATATTTGCCCGCTGGCAAGCAGAGGGAGCCTGGCCCCGGGGCGCACGGCTGCTCCCGCCGGCTCCAAAAAAAAGGGGATGCAGCAGAGATCTCCCCTCCGCATCGCATGGCATTTCAGATTGTTTTTTCTTTCCTGCTGTTTCCTCTTCAGTTTCGCCCGCGGAACTCGATGAGTGCTTTGCACTCTAAACCGCCAAGCGGTGGGGCAGCGCGGGTAGCATTCAGAGTATGAAAAAATTTGCTAATACCTTGAGAATATCACATTAAAACTACTCCGAAATATTCCGTAGCTTTTTAATTGAAGTAAACAAAGTGCAACAAATCCTAACTCAAATATGATTGCACTGAGATTAGGCTCTAATTGCTTAAGGTTCAGCTGGAATCTGCAGGCTAAAGCCTATAAGAACAATCTGAATTTCACAATCATTCTGTCAAAAGCAAAGAGATGAGAGCCCACACGCTTCCTAACAAGTCATTTTTAACAGTTACAAGCTTCTTACAAAGACCACACAGGGAGTCTAAGAGATGCAAATCTAATCCCTGGTCATTCTGCAGGCCTTCAACAAAGATGTACTAAAGCCTAATAGAAAAGAAATCAGTTCTCTGTCACCAGCTCCTAGTAAAATCTATTAGAGAAAGTACGGATCTTGTATTTACAGCCGTTGCTTTTTTAAAGGTTAAGGACAAGTACATATAAAAAGAATACATTTTTGTGTGTGTGAAATATTTAATAAAATCCGTCGTCAAGTCTTTTTTTATTCCTAAGAATGCTTTGGTATTTAGTTTATATTCGTTAAGCCAAAGAATTCTCTATTCCTTTGTTCTTTGAGATATTAGCAACAGAATTTGGGGGGTTTGGGGGCGTTTTAGTCTTTCAGACAGATGCCGGGTTGCTGTTTTTTGGGGGTTTGGTTTGGTTTTTCGGGATCCCTCATTTTAAAACTAGTCTGGAGACCTCAGAACAGTGGTCGGTGTATTAAACTGCCTTGAAATGTCTCTCGGCAGTTTGACCAGTGTCCAGGAGTGAATATTTAAATCAAACGAGTATCTAAATAGCGTTGCGCTACAAAAATAGCCTTTCCCAGGATACTCTCCTCTTCTAAATTTTGTTGTTAATGAGATTATCTCTTTTTTTCTTTTCTTTTTTTTTTTTTCTTCCCCTTTTCTTTTTTTTCTAATTCACTGTGTACCGAATTACCTCTGTCTCCCGGCAAACCTCACCCTCATTTAGTGTGTCTGTCTACTATACCTTTTAATAACTCAAATGAACACGAAAGTTACCACTGTTCCACACCAGCACGCTGGTATGCAAACACACATCTTCGTACATTCTAACATACATCCATACATCGTGCTTTTGCAGAAAATCTGTATTAACACGAGGGATACACACACACACACACACATTTGTAGCACCATTTTTGAGGTCACTTTTGTTCTTGAAGTGAAGCCTGTTTCCTTGGCCCGGGGAAGGCTGGGGGTACTCAGCTCGTAGCCTGGTAATGTAGGGAAGTGAGTCTCCCACTTGCCAGGCGCCGGCTGGGTTAAGTGGGAATCTTGCCTGCCGTCCGTTTCTCCCTTGAAAATCACTGATACTCAAATAAACAGGCCAGTTGTTGATGGGCTGTGAGTATTCTTCGATCGCAACATATATCGGGGGAGCCGAAGTGCGGTGTGGGGTGCGGGTGTGTGTGCTCGTTCGTAAGTGACTAGCAGAACTCGAGTCTGTTTGAGAAAACAGATGATGCCTCTAGGAGTGACATGACTATTTCTGGTTTGGAGCTGTGTTACTGATGTGGGTAAAAATTTGACCCCTGACAACAAGTAATGTATCTACACATCCTGGTGATAAACACACACGATTTGTTCTTTAGGAATTATATGAAAAGGAAATCTGATGGGAATCGTTTCCCTATTCTACTGGGAGCCCTGCAATGTTTCTCCCAAGCGGCGAGAAATTTGGCACGACCCAGTGGGGTGAGCGACCAATGAACCAGCGTGGCTTGAGGAGCGGAGAAAAACAGTTGGGGCCAAAAATTACTCTATGCTGCCCATGATTAGCATATAGATATTAGTGAGACAAGTCGTGAGAATAAAACCATCAGTGTCTGGGAAAAGGAATAACTTTTCCTAAGGAAACAGGTCCGTTTCTTCTTTCTTTTTCGTCCCCCATGCTCGTCTTGCCCTCTTCGTGGGAGAATCGGCTCCAGCCACTTAGCTGGAGGAAAGTTCCTTTCCCTCAAAAACACCGGCTGCCGAGAAACCCTCCTTCAGCATGGCAAGTGCACCATCCCCTTCGAGCAGTGCGGACTGCTTCCAGATACCGGCGGGTCGGGAGCCACGACTCCGCTGATTCATCATCTGGAGGAGTCCTGCTCTCGTTCCGTCCAGAAAATGTCCAGACACCCTCACCTTCCCTCTCCAAAATTGTTTCACGAGTGAGAAGCCAGCCTGAGGGACCACCCTGTCCTCGGTGCCCGGCTGGACATGGGGGAAAGGTCCCTCAGGTGCCCACTCTGTTGCTTTTTTGCTTGGGGTTTTTTGTTTGTTTGTTTGTTTAGGTTTGGGGGGGGGGGTTTGTGGGTTGGTTGTTTTGTTGGTTTTTGTTTGGTTGGGTGTGGGGTTTTTTTTGTTGTTGTTGTTTGTTTGTTTTGGTTGGTTGGTTGGTTGGGGGATTTTGTGGTTTGTGGTTGGTGGTTGGTCGTCTTTTTTCCGGGGAGGAGTGTTGACAGGACAGGTTTGTCACTGTGATACCTGAAACCGGGGACGAAACACTTCAAAGCACCGAACACAGCCTTTCGGGACGTCCTGCACTCTGCCCCTTGCCTGGCCGTGTGGCCTGAGCCTAAATTAGAGCTCAGACATAATTAGATGGAGCGGAGAAGAGAGTACGGGGTCCTTCCTTGCGGCCTGGGGCGGGGACTAATGTAGAAATCACAATGTAGAGAAAATTTCCCTGCTCCTTCTTTCTTGCCGAGAAAAATGTGACTTGGACTGGGACGACAAACTGCGAGCCGCGAGGAGCGGAGCAGGGATCAATAGCTAGGTGAGCAGCCGGGACCCTAAGCTCTGCCTGGAGCTGCCCCTCCCGCGGAGCCAGCTAGCCGGTGAGCGCCGGCTCCTCCGAACCCAGGGAAACGGTGCCGGGAAGGACCCACCTGTTATCCGCGTCGATCTGCCTGCGGGTTGTCAGTAATAACACTTTGTACCTCGTATGGGGCTAATTCAGCTTTCTACGACATTGCCTTATTTATTCTGTTATTTATTTACTCCCATTTCCTAGAGTTGATTTGGCCCTTTGAAGTGGAACAGAATAAAGCAGTGTGGCGGAGGGTGGGAACTGAGAAAAGCAGCGCTGCTGGGACTGGGACGGGTGTTTGACTGCAAGAAGAAAGTGACTGCTTTCAAAATCCAAGCAGCAAAGCAGGGCAGAGGGCTGAGAGCGGGGCTGGGCCGTTGTCAGCAGCGCGCACAGTCACATAAACAAGTAAATGAGGGAAATCGGAAACGCCAATTAATGTGCTGTGTGCGGTGTTGGGAGAGCCTTTATTTCGCTATTGGTTACCGGCAGGCGAGCCTCAACTTCCCTGCCCGCTCCTCTTCTGCAGGATGATTACGATGGAGGACGCGTAGGCCTCCGGGCTTTCTCTTGGCTTCGAGCACTTGAGGAATAAGAAAAACGCTCTGGAGCGAGCAGAGGCGGGGAAGTGTGGGGCCTGCCTGGAGCACAGATTGCCGTGGGGGGGCAAAGCAACAAGGGGGTTGCCCTCCTTGAGGCCCCAGGCTTTGCGTTCTGGCTTTTGTGTGTCCTTTTCCCCACTCTCTTAGCAGGATGGGATGCGGCTTTCGGGGGACAGAACCACAGAGAGTCCTGGTTTGCTACGACGGCCATGGGTGGGGAATGCGAGATGTCCCCGAAGTCAAGCTCCGGATGGTGAAGCTTCTCCAAGGCAGGGCTCCAGGCTAGGCGGGCACTAGATAGACTCCATAGCCTCCTGCAGTTGTCCTTCCTCCGGGCCTCACTTTAAAAAACAAGTTACCATTTTCTAAGGAATAATTTACCCGGTATATTCTTGATTAAATGACTGTTAACCCTAAGAGACTGATAGGACAATCAACATGCTTTTCCAATCATCATTCTTTTCCTGGTTGGTTTCTTTTTTTCCCCAATGGGAAGTCTCACTAAGGTCAGAACCTTGCTTTCTAAGTCAATTAAGTCATATTTTCAAAAAGAATATTATATAAAATAATACAACTTGATTAAAACGTCGTGTAAAAGGTATGCGGTGGAAAGGAAGTATTTGGTGCTCGTCTGTAGATTCTCTCACCTACCGCCTACTCTGAATGCGTCCTGTATCTTCCAGCGTGTCCGGCCCTCATGATTGCAAATAGGCATGTTTTCAAATGGAAATAGGACTTCCAAACTGATTATGTGTATTGAATCGGAATCGTTTGCTAGATCCTCTTGTTTAAAATGTATTGAAAAAAAAGCATGATGGTTGCACAGCTCTGAAACTGGCTTCTTCTCATCTCAGGGAGGTCGATCTATTTTGCAACTTTTTGCCATTTGTGAACGTTTCAGCTGGATAATTACGCTGCCATTGTGGAAGGGCGATGCACTGACACACAAACACCCCTTCCCCCACTACACACAGACACACAGATTTCCCCGCCAATCCCAGTGCACACACCTTCAGCCACCACCGCGAAGCCTGCTCCGTGCAAAACCCACGCTGTGCCCGGGCTCCCACGGCAAGAACTCGCCCGCTCTCCCCACGGCAGCGCAGCTCCAGCTCCCCTGCCACTGCCACACCAGTACGACGCACCCCAGGGCCGCGCCACGCACATCCTCCTTGTGACACCATGCACGAAATTACAGTATCGACCCCGAGTTTCATGGGGCAACACGGTTCTCACGTCTGAGTTCTGTTTCGTGAGCCATTATTTAAAGGCAAGCAGTCTGCATATGTGTGTATGTACATGGAAAAGCCAGAGCCGGGGAGCAGCAGCTATTGCTCACAGAGGGAAGAATGACAACCTCCATGCAAAGGTTCCGTCTATTGATATGTAATGAGAGCTTTAAACCCTGTCATATCTTCCAGAGAATAATCCATTCAAATTCAGAAGGCTAATTCAAAAGCGAGGAAAGAAAAGGGGGATCTGCACCGGGCAGAAAGCGGACAGCCCCTCACGCCCAGGGGAGAGAGAAATCGGCGGCGAGAAGCGGGATTTCCCCACTGCACCCCGCCGAGTAGCCCCGGCCCCGCACGCCCAGCCCGGGCTGTCCCGCTCCTGACCCGCGCCGTCCCACCGCTGCTTAGGGCGAGCATACCCAAACTTTCTCGGGTGCCTCCTCGGAGGTTGTTTCCCTCTCACCTAAACCAATCAAACGAAACCCGAGCTGAGAGGAGGTAGGGGTGCCCAGTCCTGCCTGCTCGGCGAAGCGCGGGGAAGCCCACCCAGCTGGGCTGGCCGGGCAGACAGCTGCTGGGGCCGGGACTACCGCTTCCTGCCCGCGGCCCGATATCACCTAGCAGAGCCACGTACAAGTGGCTGCAAAGGAAACCTCTGACAGAGCAGAAAATGGCAGTGCTGAGACCTGTCCTCCGTCCTTCCCCGCACTTTCACAGTACCTTTGCGAAGACACAAATTCATCCGGTCGCATCCTGTCCTCGATCTTTTTTTTTGTTACCTCGGAGGTGCCAAGCACTTCCTTGTCTTTACCCCGCTGGGCAAGTGTGGTGTGTGTTGCAGTGACGGGACACTACCGGGTCGCCGAGCCCCATGTCGCTCGCCCTAGCTATGGCAAGGCGCCATAGTCGGTAAACACCTTGTCAGGGCGCTGGGGAGCAGAATTTGGACAGAAGTCAAAGGGGCTTCTGGCCCGGCGTTTGCAGCCCTCCCGTCTGGGCATTGCCCCGTGTGCCAAGGACCTGAGAGGCGGTGGGTGCGCACAGCTGGATCTGCCTGGGAGCACCTGCAGCTGGCAGCGCAGGCAGAGGCTGCCTTAGCTAGCATTGCGAACATAAAGAGACAGGCACTGCCCTCAGTCGCCTGCAGCCCACAAGCGGGGAACTCTACGGGGCTGCTCCTGGCTCCCGCAGGCAGCGCCGCGGTCGGAGCTGCAGGGGAGCCCACCTGCTCCGTGCCACGGATCCCGTAGCCTCGGACCCGGCTGCCAAGGGCGGGATCAGGCCCATTCTCCTCGACGGAGTACCGCGACTTGGGCACCGGCTACGGCTTTGGCCATGTCGAGGGTTTTTTGGAGGGCGACGGGGACGTAAGGGCAGCGCAGCGGGCGCCCCGCTGGGGTCGGCTGCGCGGCCCGCGGGTAGCCCGGCGGGGCTGCGCTGCGGGACTGCCCTCCTCCCCGGCTCCCGGACGGGCAGCCTCGGACGGGCAAAGGCAGAAAGTCACGGGAGGATCTCCTAGGTGTAAAATAAAGTGCGGAACGGACGCACAGGCCGGCGGGTAAATGCTTATTTAAAAATTAAGAGTTTTCCCGTTCCCGTCCGCCTCTGCTCCCGAGACTCCCACAGTTAATACCGGTCACATTAACTCTTACATACACCACCAGATGCACACACCGATAAAGGTATAATTCATAGACAGAAGCACATATGTAGACTAAGCGCCTCTCATAAGTCATTCACTTTTTTTTTTTTTTCTTTTTTTTTTTTTTTTCCCTGCGGTGAGCCAATACCGGGAGAAGTGCAGGGGACGGGAAGGTTCGTGCACCCCGTTTCACAACAGCAGCGGTGAGTTTCTGAAGCAGTGCGTAGGTTAAGAGCGAAAGTGAAGGCCAAGAATGAGCTCAAGAAAAAGGGAGTATTTTTATGAGCTTCTCTGAGAAACAACAGCATCGACACCAAAAAGTTTAAGGAACAAAAGCATCGAGAGATAATCAGTCACATTATTAGGTCAGTAACACACTGAAATGAACTCGACCACTTCAGCAACACCTTTGATGTGAAGCAAAAATGTCTGTTCCCTCCAAGATGCCAGGTGTGTGTAAGTTTGTCACCTTCTACACGTCATTACTTGCCCGAATTTACTTGATCGAGAAGGACTCCGGTGAAATCCACCAGAATAGATGAAAGTGAAGATCCCGTACCTTGCTTAGTTTTCTAAGACTTGCAACTATTCTTTTATTTTAAACAAACAACACCCCACCCCCAACCAAACCCAAACCCAAACAAACAAACCTCCTCGAGAAGAAAAAAAAAAAAACCAACAACAAAAAACCCCCAACCCAACCTATTTCATGTGTACATGCACTTTATTCTTTTTCTGTACATTTTAAGGAACCCCTGTATCAAAGAAGCACTACTCAGAATTATATGGGGAGTTCTCATCGAATGAATGCAGTAAGTCGTATGCACTCATTAAAACCAGATAATTAAATTCACCTGCTCAAGAAACACAATCTACAAACTAATTTACAATTACTCGAAAAGTCCGGCTGCAGAAATATATCTCTGAAAACAGCAACCATCATATTCAGATTTAGTTGTTAGCAAGAGTTACAGAGCTAGGCAGTAAAACCGGACCTAAATATCGTTATTCACTCGGTAAATATTTTTAGAATATACATTTTAAACTTTTGTCCTGGACAGTGGTGTCATACCGTCTTTCATAGGTAACGAATTCGGCCATTTGTAAATGCTTCTGCTTTTTAATGCCTGTGTCATTGTATGAAAAATACCTCTTTCCATCTTCCCCCTCCCCCTAACAAAAAACTTTACATCGAAGATTAAATGACATAGTTAACGTCCATCTCTAGGTTTCTCAAGAAATTTTCTGCATAGTAAATTGTTTCAAGCATCAAAAATAATTTGTTTCTTTTTACGCCAATACCTCTTATTCACCATCTTATTTATATAGTTGATCAGAAGCCTTCGAAATAAAGACATAGGATATAGAAAACTTTGACCTTACCTGCTCCCTAATGTACTTGCAGTCAGGAAAGGAAAAAAAAAAAAAAAAAAAGTAATTTTGTATTATTCGCCACTTTGCCAGAGACGGTAATCTCTCTACCTCACAGGGACAGCCGGACTGGGCCAGACCTCTGTACACATTTGATATATATAAACAGTGTTACCATTTACCTAGGATTTGGAGGGTTTTTTCCCTCTTGAAGGGGATCATGAGAGGAACAGTGGGTCAGACAGGAAAAAAAAAAAAATTCAGCTTTGCTCCCGACACGGCCATGAAAGGACTGAAATTCTTCTGAAGTCACTCAGTCTTTACCTCTAGGTTTCCTTTGTAAAAGCAGTCGTCACGACAAGTTGGACAGGGGCTGCCTTTCCAGCGAGGCCACTCTACCTGCGCTCTGCCACAAAACTCCTAAAATGCTTTTTTCTCACCCCCTCCCCGTGGCAATTTCTCTTGGTCCCATTTTAACGCTGTCTCAGATTACATTGTTTGGGATCTGTCTTAGGGCCCTGCGTTGCCTTTTGCAACGGAGATGCAGGCAATATACTTTTAGATCAGCTTCTCATCGCTTTTGCTCCACCGTAGGTATGGCAACAGCCCCACGCTGCCCCGCTAGCCCGGGGAGCAGCCGCACCCTGGGCAGGCCTGCGCTGCAGCCTCCCCCGAGCCTTTCCTTCTGAGCATCCTTGCTAACAGGCTGTTGTGAAACGACAGAAAAATCCAAATAACCCCACAATCCGTTTTGATACAAAACAGCAAATATATGGAAGCCTTTTGCTATTGTCACTGCGTTGTGACTGTGGTGATAGGGTTTTGCGGAATTTTGTCGTTGGATTTGTTTTGTTTGTTTGTTTGGTTGGGTGTTTTGGGTTTTTTTTTGTTTTGTTTTTGTTGCGTTGGGATTTTTTTTTTAACAGCCTACCGTGTCACTACATGAACACTTCATGACACTCAAACACGAACTCCTGTTTACAGCAGTGAAAAATGCCCTCCACACTTCTACATTTACAAACAGTGCCAGAGAGCGGGGGAGTGGAAGGGAATGGGCACTCTTCACTGGATTCCTTCATCTCTCTACATACCGGGTGCCCACAGTCTCACGTCGATAAAGGAGCAGTTTTATTGTGAAACGTGCATTTCTTCAGTCATTTCGGACCTGAATCACGCTGCCGCCTCTCCTCTTTGCTATCTCTTTATTCAAGTTCTGCATTGATTACCGAGGAAGCAAAAACCAGGGTATTGGAAGAAGCTGTAGTTCAGATAGATATATATATTTTAGTTTAGAAAAGCCATAGAGGGGACTAAGTTCTGAGCGTTCTCGAGGGAGGCTGGAGCTTAAAATGTATTTAGCCCCCCTCCCCCCCCCCCCTTAAATGTCTTCATGCCGGTCAAGGCATAACTGGTTTATACAAAGAATTTTTTGATAAAAGGCAATAACACAATGTCATAAAAACCCCTCTATAAAATTGCTAAAGAGCAGTTTGTTTGCATTTCTCCTGATTGATATGTAAATACAGTTTGAACTGTGTTTGCTCGCTCTCTAGTGCTTAATAAAGAGATGAATTCACCTTTCTGTGGTACAAGTAAACAGACTTTAAACTAAGCCGACATCAGACAAAGTGAAAACGAGTTTATTTAATCGAAACTAAATCTAGTTTAAGAAAGATAAGTCAGTGTACATAATAATCCATTACAGTAATTACACCCACCACCAAATATGTATTTATGAGGTTGTCAAGACACAATAAAATTCATTTTTCCCCCTGAAATCTATAGAGAATTTTCACGGGATGAATCCCTATCAAACATGCTAACACCAATATTTGGGAAGGGGAAATAATATTTCTTTGCTGTATAATGCCGTTCAGTGCTCCTCACTCTTGAACGTTCCCGTCTTTGAAAGGATACAAATACTAATTACATTTGAAGGGGAAATGTCGACTTAACCACAGCACTCTCCCCTCCAGCTTGTATATTAACTCGGGAGAAACTAACCCTAATTTTAAAAATCTGCGGAGTTAACCCTTGCTCTCGTTGCCTCCGCTGGAGCTTGAAGCGCGGTACCACGGCCCAGGAACTCTCAACACTTTCTTCTTCTAGCAGAAATAATAGCACTAAACTCCAGACACACTTCCCACCCACCCCATCCTCTCTCCACCCCACCCACACTTCCCCCGCCGCCATGCTTAACATGATGTTATAGATCTGAAACGAATATTCTGCGTAGTAAAAGAAAAGGAGGGGGGGATTATTCTTTGGGTTAGTTGAGAATGTCTGTGTATAAAGCAGAACATAAAATAAAGATTGAAAGGTCTCTAAATTCCTGTTGACACACGTGATGTACTCTAGTTAGAAATAAGGGCGGGGGGGAGAAAGGGGGAGGGGGGAAGGCAGAAAGAATCCAATTTTTTCCTCCCCCCATTTCCCTTTTTCTCTATCCAGAATAGCATTTTGTGTCCGAGTAACACTGGATATCTTGTATAAATGAAAAATCGGAGTTTTTGAAAGTTACTACTTAAACTGGAAGTTGGGTTGTTTCCATCCCGGGCAAGCTTCTTGCTTTCACTTCAAAAATATGAGCATTTCACAACACCTCTGTAATTCAGAGGTCTTTCAATGACTGCGATTATCTTCTGCGGTTTAACTGAGGGGATCTGGAGAAAAAAAGCAACAAAGCAGCAGATGCGAAGGAAAACGTGCTGCAAGGTCTTTTAGGACGGGGGGCTTCTTATTTTGTTATACCCACAGGAGGGATATTTGAGACCCAAGAGATAGTGAATTACACGTATTTCGGACTTGTATGTCACGAGCTAATTAACTGATATGCTTTACCTATTTACAGCCAAGTTAGTATTTAACTGCCTTGCTTTATGCTTAGTATTTATCTTCCCGCCAACCGCTCCTCGGTGTCTCAGGCAGGTGCGCACCCCGCGCATCCAGCGCGCACACATGCACATACGTGCGTGCACACTCGCTTTCTCTTCATCTCCTTCTTCACAAGCTTCCCAAATCTCTGCACACACAAAATAAAACCAAACCAAACCAAAACCCGGGGAAAAAAAAAACCAACTCAAAGAAACAAAAATTAAAAACAAAACAAAACAAAAACCCAACCGACCAAAACTCAGCCAAAAGGAATCTGCGTTATAGTGAGGTGCAGCCTGCAACTAAACTCCCACCGGGGTAACGAAGTGGACGTGAGCAGGAGAATCTCTGTGAGTGTGTGTGTGTGTGCCCTTGCGGGGGTGGATAGGTGCAGAAAATGAAATAAAGCTTGATAATGAAAGTTAATTCAAACTACTTCGTACACAATAAACTATCTTTTTATTTTGATTATAAATAAGGTGACTGTATTTCCCTTAGAATACAAGTACAGAGGAAAACTTGGTAGAAATTATTATTTTTAACAAGGTGTTAAAACTGAACTCTCTTTAAATCCGCCGCATGTTCTATACTGTCACCAGGTTCTTCCTTAATTTGTTTCTAGTGCCATTAGACTTTTACTTTCTTTCTCCTCCGTGCCTTTGGCATTCGAATTTCTACTCCCGGAATATTTTGCTTTCTCTAGCAAGAAGTCTCTGAAGCGTACCCCGCCCCCACAATAATCAGGCTGATGAATTTGGACTCGATCCCTTCACCCTCGAGTTTGTGAATCCCACGAGTTTCCTCATCACTTTTTCATGCTGAGGACTGATTCTGCATCCCGTTAACTCTCTGGTTCAGCTTCCCTCTGGGAACAGGGTCCGGACCCTGAGAGGGGCAGGAGTCTTTCGGGGTTTGACAGCATCCCGGATTGTTTTTTCATCAAGATAAATCAAACCAAACCAAACCAAACCAACCCAACCAACCAGCCAACCAACAAAAAAAAAAACAAAAAACCCAAACCAAACTAAACAAAACCCCACAAAAACAAACAAACAACCCCCAACAAACAAACAAACAAAACCCCCCAACAAACAACAAACAAACAAACAAACCAAAACAAAACAAAAAGAAGTATACAGGGAAGGGAGAGCCGGGAGGAAAAAAATATTCGTAATGTGTATAATTTATTAGAAGCTTCTTAGGAACTATATTTAAGCCAAATATCTACATAAATTACAACAGGAGAATGCGGTGTGCGCGTATAACAAACTGCCAGAGGATTTACGACGGGGCGATCAGTGTCCATAAAAAAAGGTGGGAGTTTGTTTTGTTTGGTTGATTGTATTTCTTTTCTTTTTACAACAAAATATACAGGCTACTAAAAACTATGAGTTTAGTCCAACTTTTGACAGCATTATACAGCTACATGTTCACATCAAACGTAAGGAGGAAAATAAAAGCCAAGCCTTTGATGACTCCACGTCTTCGTCCGCAAGCCCTGGCGCGGGGCTGGGAGCGGAGCCCAGGGGAGGGGGGAAGCTGCTTCTGGTGCCTGGGTGACGTGAATGTGGTTTTTGGGGAAAACCACCCCATCCCCCAAAATCTCTATATTTACATGCAAGTCTTGGAACCTGGCAAAGTGTGCATCTGGAATCCAAGCCTTCGGACCATGTCTAACGATGGTCCCCTTTCTGCAGACTGCTCCATGGTTATTAGTCAGAATTTTTTTTTTTTAAACACCCCATACAACAACCTTAAGGGAAAAAAAAAGAAACAAACAAACAAACAAACCCACAAACAACAACAACAACCAAAAAACACACACCCCAAAAACCCCAAAAAACAAACCCCAAAAAACAGAAAGACCAAAATCCATCAAGAGTAACAACAAAACCGAACAAAAAAAAATTTCTCTCTTAGAAGTCCTCAGAGTAAACCGGGGAGGGGGAAAAAATGTGTAAAAAAAAAAAAAAAGAAAAAGAAAAAAAAAAAAGTGAAAAAAAGAAAAACACCCAGTAGTTTGGACAGGACAGAGATTTGTGTGACAGGGAAAATCTGGGTTTGTTTTGTTTTGTTTTTTCCTTATTTTTTTTTCTTTTGTTTTGTTTAATCCTTTCACCAGGTCCTACCGTATAGCAAGGTGGAGCAAGACATGGCAGTGCCATAGTCAGAAGTAGAAGAGTTTAGATGAGACAAACCGGAGACTTGGCTCTGCAGAGAGGAAGGGCTGGCCGAGTGCTGTCCCATATCTGGAGACTGCCCCGCACTGTTTGTCTGGTGGCTCTGATGCTGTCCGAGGCTGTTGCCATTGGTAGCCACTGTGATCGTTGTTGCTGCCTGCTGCTGATGGCTCTGGATCGCTGCTGTGGGTGTGTTGGAGCCTGCCTGGCAGGGCTTGCCATCCTTTACAAGCACTGGCACCGCCACCCTTCTGGGAGACTGCTGCTGCTGGCATGAGCCGTTCTCCTGTTGCATCTGCTGCTGTGCAGCCTTGTCTTTGGCCTGGCGTTTCATCTTATAGCGGTGGTTCTGGAACCAGATTTTGACCTGAGTCGGGGTGAGATGTATCATGCTGGCTAAATGTTCCCTCTCCGGGGCGGAGAGGTATTTCTGCTGCTTGAAACGTCTCTCCAGCTCGTAAACCTGGGCCTGGGAAAAAAGGACCCTCCGTTTCCTCCGCGGCGTGCTCTGGAGAGGGGCCATGCTCTTGCTCACGTCTCCCAGGGAGCCGAGGCTGCCCATGCCGCCCATGTTCATGCCCGAAGACGGCGCCATGAAGCGGGAGACTGTAAGGGAGAAGGCGGCACATTTTAGGCGACTCAGCTCAAGCGGGGCTCCGGGCCCCGGCGGCCCCCGCCGCCGTTGGCCCCGGCAGGGCCCCGCAACCCCTCGGCAGCCCAACTCCGCCCGAGGGGCCTCGGGCCCCCCCCATTCCCAAAGAACGTCCCTCGTCCCTGGGGTGAGAGGTGGACAACGGGACCCCTTTCTCACCCGGCCCAGCCCCAGTGAATAAAAGCGACCGCTCGGCCCTCGCTTTGCCTGGAGGGTGACACCCGAGCAAGTACCTGCTGTGACAGCGCGGCATGAGCGACCAGGGACAAGAGCTCCGGTGGCGCCGGCCGGGGCGGACTCGCCGAGCCTCATGGGACGCGGCTCCCGCGGCTCCGACTTTCCCCTCGCCCGCCCGGTGCCAGGCGGCGGGAAGGCAGACGGGCACCGCTGGCTCTTTCCCGGGCCCCCGAGCTGTGTCGCTCCCGCCACACTGGACGGCTGCTCCGGGCTCCCGCCACCACGGAGCTTCTCATCCCTTCGTTCCGCAAAAGCAGCCCCTGGAGGCTGCCATGAAGTCAAACAGGGTGGAGGGACTGGACACGATCCTCAGGCAGAAAGGAGAACTGGGGTGGGGGTGGAGTGCGTGACTGGGATTTGGACTGGCTTTTGCCATGCCGCGGAACCCCCGGAGCCCGTTGCCCACGGTGCGGCGGGGCAGGTGCTCTGCCATCCCCCGCCGGCCACCCGACCACCCAGCCCCAGGCTGACTTACTTGAGGAAAAGCGGGGGTCCGGGTTGGTGCCGTACCATCCTGTCGCCGAAGCGCTGTTCCGCATGGTGTCCTGGTAAGGCGGGAGCTCGCTCATGTTGCCCAGATTCCCATTGCAGTAGCCCCCCATCGTAGCATGGGAGAGCTGGGGGACCCCTGCCGCTGTCATATGGTAGGCAGCAGTCACTGTTCCGTTGTGGCCCATGGGGTGCTGCTGCATGGCCGGCTGAGAAACCTGAGACTGTCTGTAGGCTGACAAGGGAGCCCCCAAGTTACTGCCCTCCATGCCCACTTTCTTGTAGCTTTCCTCCAAAGGACTCAAGATGTCAGACACTGAGAAAGGAGTCGTATGCTTTGGGCTCATCGACATGATTCGGCGGCTGGGAAAAAAAAAAAAAAANAAGCGAGGCGCAGAAAAAAAAAAAAAAAAAAAAAAAAAAAAAAAAAAAAAAGAAGGGGAGTAAAATTTTTTTTTTTTTTTTTTTTTTTTTTTTTTCCCCAAATATTCTGGTGTTGCCTTAACGCCGATCTTGTTGGATGTACACGTAACCGAGTGGACGAAGTCCGCCTTAATTGGATTGAGTGGAGGCTCAGGGCTGCCTTTCGTTTGTTTTAGCCAGACGCCAGGTTTTAGGCTGCCACCAGAGGCGGGGCATAGGCACTAAAGCAACAAGACAATAGAAGCCTACATCTTGCCCAAGATAATTAGCTTACATGCTGATGACAAGGTAAACACCTTTAAGTTTTACTTGTCAGGATTTTTTTTTTTTTTTTTTGGTAAATGTCTTAAAAAAGAGAGAGAGAGAGCGGGAGAGAGAGGGAAAGAGAGAGAGACCCCGTGAGCACAACTCATTTTATTTTTCTCGGGGGTGGCAATATCGCAGACGGGAAATGGAAGGCAAGGCGAAAAGACCCCCATTTGACTGGGTGAAAGGATTTAAAATCAGCTCCCGGGTGGCAAGGCTGTCAGTCCAGCTTTTGTGAGAGCTGGGGAGACTGAGCTGAATGCTGGTGAGGTAAAGGACTGAGTGCCCCTCTGCCCCCACTAAGTTTGGTCCGGAAGGAGCCCCCCCGCCGCCGGGAGAGCAGCTCCCGGAGAGCGGGCGTTTCGCTTCGGGCCACCGCTCTCCCCGCATCGGCTTGTCAGGTTCCCCGGCCGGCTGCTGCCTGAACAGCTCTTGGGATTTAGCAGCTCGGTAACCTTTTCTGTTTGCTGATACCCCCAGGGCGAGACGCCCAAGGCGAGGATCGTTTCTCTGCCTAGACTCATAAGTTTCGTTTACTTAGATTTTTTTTTTTTTTAACCTCAGTGAGAGGAAGAAGATGCAAATCTGCAAAAACAAGCAGTAATTTAATTGCCCGGGGCTAGAGACTACTGAAAAAAAAACCCGTTAGCTCAAAATACCGCCCATTATTCTCAAAGGAAAAGACTGTCATAGTCGGTGGAGGTGTCTTCTGAACCTGAATCTGCTTTCTAAGATTATTTATACATCACGGAAGCTGGATAGAGAAGACCTCTCAGGTCATCACTTTGCCAATGAATTCCCTGCAGTTTCCCTCCAATTTATGTCATTTTCGGGCCTGTTCTCGGATTCAGTGTGAAAACAAAAGCCAACCCATTCTCAGTCACACATACATACACGTAGCTTGCCGCTAATGTCGTTTGGGACTTTGAAGAAACCTATCAAGTTGTTTAGTGTTTCCAAATCTTATATTTCCGGATGTTCCCAAGCGGAGGAGAGAAACCTCCTATTAGTATTTCACACCCCGGTCTACGACCCTGATAAACCAATTTAATACAGCGATTACCTGAATATTAAGAAAATTACAGCGAAGGTACAGTTAACCCAGTGACTTTGAAGTGTCAAGTAACTATTTAGTAATTGCCCTTGTAAATACGCTTGTGCTCGGCTGGTTCGTGCTTAAAAATGCAAAAGTGCACTTGCTACCCGGGAGTAACTAAATATCTTTGTCTAAAGTGGCAGCATAAATAGCCGGTCGCTTTGTGACTGTGCTTGATATTAGTACATAAGGATCATTTTGCTTCAATTGGGAGACTCTCATTCACTAGGCAAGAAACCGTTTAGGAGAAAGTAGGTTCCCGTATGAGAGTTAACATCCTTCAAGTGTAAGCCTCTGCCTTGATTACACTTTAGAGCTCTGCAAGAGGTGAGCTTTTCCACACAAATATAATCGGGGGAACTTTCCTTCAATCAAGCCTTCAGCTCTCCCACATCATCTCAGCTACCTCTTTCGGCGCCAGTTCCCTCAAGGCTGAATATTTCGAAATGGGCTTGTTGTGAGTCTGCTGGGTCACCAAAGGCAGGGAAGGGCGATTTGGGGATAGAAAGGCGAGTGATTTTACCTCTTTTCATATCTTTAGATCTTGACTCTCTGGATCCCTGGAACACTTCTCTTCCCGNACAGGCTTTGGTTTTGTTCCTATAGAGACACTCGACCTTGTCTTGGTGCTTTGTTATTCCTCTCCCCTCCACCCCAATTTCTCAGGCACATGAGTTCCGTGCCTGTTTTATTAGTCTTAAAAAGGTGGGAGTGGATGAAGGGAGGAAAAAAAAAATACCACAGGCTCCGCCGAAGTTACATGGCAGTTGGCTCAAATCAGAGATGAGCCACAACGATTTGCGGGGCAGAAGCAGAGACTGCGTTTCTCTCCAGGGAATGCAAAGTGGGATAGCTGGGGAGGCCCCAGCGCCGACTCCGGCGGCGGGGCACGGAAGCGGGGACGGCCGAGGCGCCCCGCCGCCAGCCCTGCGTCTTCCCGGGGGTGCCACCGTAGCGACCCCTTCCTCCCACCAGCAGCTGCGGCTGGGCCAGCTTATTTATCCTCCCGCCTGAGTGAGCGCAGGTCAAATCGCCTCCGAAGCATCGCTCAGTTAGATTAACCCAAGCGAGTCCAGCCTTGACTCTGTGCGGGGTCTTGTAAATGGAAGCTAATGCGAGAGCTCTTCATTCCCCCTTGGCTGAGGAGAAGGCTGAAACTCTCTTTGTAGGTCTCTTCTGCTATTTAGAAATACACCGACGTACGCACAGGCACACCTACGCTCCGCAAGGTCCCGGCAGCACTTTTAAAGCGCTGATGAGTGACATAGAGAAAAGGAAGCAGGTCAGACTCTGCGCCTTCTTTCGCGCCCCAAACCAGCAATAACGGGGCAACTCAAACTACGAAGTGGCGAGACAGCTTCTTTGCTGCTGCCCTGTCCCGAGTGTCCACTCACTCTTTCCCTTCGAATCCCTTCACCCAAGTTTCGCCTGCTAGAGATGCGGGTCCCAGACAGAGTCCTGCCTAAGCTGCCTCTGGTGATGTGTTCGTTTACCTGGTGATGTTGCTTGGTAAAACGCTGGAGTTAAAAAGAAATGCTAAGAAGGAGAACAGGGAAGATAAGATGCGTTTTGCCTGGTGGAAGCATTTTCATGAGAAAGGCACGGTCTTCACCCCGTGTTTGCAGAATGCGGCTACACGAACGTCCCTTCAATAGCTTCTGACCCCACACAATCCGTTTGATAACACTCGAGAGGTGGAAGAATGGGAGACTTTGTCAATCAAATGGTGCCAATCCCAATGGAAACGGTGCCACCAAGACCGTAACGCGTTTCCTCATCAACTGGATTGCGGGGGCTGGGAACTCAAGGATCAGCTTTTGAAAGTGCGCACAGGGCTCTCTTAAAGACAACAATGTCTTTTTTTATATATACTAGCTTCTGTGCCTCCACAAGGGGAATCAAACGTGCTCGGCCAGCCCGAGTCGCCGAGGGGCTACGGCTCTGCCTTGCCACACATTTCGCCGGGCAGGAGCCGCGGGGTGGGGGGGACGGTATTTTGCCTGGTCCGGTGCCTAAGTCGGCTCCTTTCCCTTAATAGTTTCCCCCCACCTGTAGGCACTTTCAGCTACCCTGATGGCTCCGCGCCATTCCTGGGCAAGCAGGAGCGCGGCCAAGATTCAGCGCAGCGCTGAAGCGTGTGCTTAGGTGTGAGCGGTCGACTGGGCTGGCGGGAACGCTTGGGGCACCCGGAGTCGGAGAGGAAACGGAAAGGGTCCCACACGACCCACGGGCAAATTATTTCACAAGAGAGGCGATTTATAGGCACAACGTTTTGATACAAGGCATGGGGCGATCCCTGATCCCCGTGGGCCAGTTCACGGGTGCGTGTCTGGCCGGGCCAAGCCACAGGCACACGAAGCATCTCCTGTCCTGCCCAGCCCTGTCGCCTGCGCTCCGAAACCCCGGCGCGGCGGCCCTGCCCACAGACACGTAACTCGCCCTACTGCCGCTACTGGGAGAAGTCTGAATCAAAGAAAGCAAAAGCAGAGTTGGGGCAGAACTATTTCCTTTCTCTTGGTCAAACGCAAACGCCTCCAGAAAGTGGTTTAAATTACCCCTCACCCAAAGCCCTAAGCCTGGGAAAGGGACAAGAACCCGGGCAGGCTGCTTCAACTCTCCTCTCGACCCACTCTCAGCTGACTCAGAAACTTCTTGTGCATGTCGTTCACACAGCTCCTGAACCCCCCCACATGGAAGATGTGCCCAGCACACCATGCCTAGAGCCCATGCCTGGAGGAAAGGAGAGTCGCGGAGGTTTCCGCGGTGACCGAGTAGGGCGGACCTGTGTCGCTGTCACTGCCGGCCGCGGGCAGGGCGCTGGGAGCCGGTCCTTGCCTGGAAAACACATGCTTGGGCGTGTTAGGCAGGAGTCCTATCCAGCCGTGCTCCTTGCGAGCGCTCCCTAGACAGAGCGCCCCAGGGGGAAACTCTTGATGTGGCTCATGGGGACAATTCCCCGCAGTGGGAAAGCCCCCGCTGCCCTAATTATCTCGGTCGGGTGGGAGAAACCTCTCAATACACTGGTCAAAATCTCTTTCCCTGGCGTGGGAATCTAAGGAAACAAGCGAAAACACCGAAGGCTAAAGCGAAAATCCTCACCCCTCCGCAGTGCACGCACAGTTGCTCCTCCAGCTGCTCAGGGCGTGGAGCATCTCGCATCTGGGGTTTCTCGGGGGCCCCTTCGCCACCAGTCCCTGGTAGCCCTACTCTTAAGGCTCTGTGAGAGGGCAGCGCTACCTCCTCGCTGCTCTTTTCCCTCCTTCCCCAATTCCTGGCGGAGGGCTGAGCCCTCCTGCCCTAATCCTCCGACATCCCCTCCCGTCTTCCCCTTTGCTTGGCCGTTCCCGGCCAAGAGGGCCAGGGTGGGGCCAGGTACGAGGTGCCAGGGCAGGGCTCTCTGAGCCGCCGTGCCAGGGCGGGGGCAGCAGAGCTGTGGCCCGGCGGCCACAGGGCACTCAGTCGCGGCTGCCTGCTTGGAGACCCGAGTGGAAAAGGGCTGTCTGTAGGTGTGGATGCCCCAGTAACCTGGGGTCGATGGCACACAACAGCGCTCGTGTCGATGTACGAACTTTTGTATGACCTTCTCATCCTGGCGCCGTTATCATTAGCAGTTAAATATAACGTCCTCCGCAACTGGCTTCTTCAATATCAGGGGGTTGCCGCCGTCGCAACAGTCAGTACACACATACAAGATTTATCCTTGCCCTGTGAAGGGCTTTTGATACACTCAAATTGAATTTCTGCGGAGAATTTCTGGAAGGTGGTTGCTGAGACAGGTGCAAAAAGTTACAGAGATAGTTAAAAGCATGGGCACGGATTATATAGATACAAATACATATGAGAAGATTTTTTTTTATTGGTACATGTCTACAAATTGAATCCTGAGGGGATAGATCTACTTATCTGGTTTTAGTTGTAGTTTATCAATATATTACACTAGATAACTTAGGAGTTGTGTGCTTTTGTATATGCCCACAGACATGCTTACACACTCAGACATGGGGGGGGGGGGGGGTGCATAGCTCCGGCAGCGGGTACGCATAAGTATTTATTTACATATACATTCATAGTCCTCAACCCTGTCGTCACTAAGTGTTTCAAGAAGGACCTCAACTTCTAAGTGGATCACCTCGCCGCTTGCCCTCTCTTCGGGCTTTGCCACTGCCCAAGGTGGCTCCTGCCCGGGCAGCACCGCCGCCAGGCCTGCGGCGCGCCGGCGCCGTCGAAGAGGGCTCTCGGCTCGCGAGTGGGGCTCGACGCCGAGCCTACGGACACGCGTCTGCCTGTGGGTGCAAAGCGGAGGGGCAGGCTGGGAGCCGGCATCAGCACTTTGATTTGTCGCAGCCCATGTCGGCGGTGAGCGGGAAGGGGACGCGTTGCCCACTGCCCCTCGGTTTGGTCTCGAAGCCTCCTATTGCCCCAGAGATGCTCTGCCGAGAAGCTGGGGAAAGTACAGCTTGCGCTGGGTGCGCTGCGGAGCGGGTGCTCCGCGGAGGCTCAAGGCCTCGGGCCAGGGCCGGGGGCCCAGAGACGCTCCCTCGCGGCTGCCAGAGGCCTATGCGCTGGCGGGAAGACGACCTTTCCCCCTCGACCTTTCCCTGGGGGTAACCAAAGCTCCCTTTTATTTCCAATGTCACTTCGGAGTTTGCCTTTTGTTCCCCTCTACCTCTCGCTTCCAGGGATACGGGCGGCTCCCCGCTGGCTCGGGGAGGGGCAAGCCGTTGCAAAGATATCTCATTTAAAAATGACAATGGAGCTCTTTCGACCATCCCGGGTGGTGCCCGAGCTTTATTTTCGGGCTGGGGGGGAAGGGAATTGTTTGCTTTGCTTTTGTTTTCATAGCGAAACTCGAGGAAAAGTTACAGGAAGGCTGCGACGATCCACGGCCAGTCCTCATTGCTTCAAGACACCAGACAGGACCACCCAGCCGAAAGCCGGCATATCCGCTGGCATGCCCCTGGCAGCCTGGGAACCTGCGCAAACTGTGCGGTTCCAGGTGGATCTGTCCGTAGTTGCCCTGCTGTCGCTGACTTCAGTGTAGCCGAGTGTTCTCAAATCCTTCTCCGCCACCCTTCTGCTCCTCGGTCCGTGGTTTAGTCTGAGTTTCCCCAGAGGCTTTAATTCGGCTTCCTTTCTGTTCCCTCGGCTTGGCCAGGGCAATGTCTTCAAGGCGGGGCACGGCATTTGCGCTGTCGCGGCTCCAGCTGCCAGCCGTGCCCGGGAGGGACACGCCGGGACCCGGGGGGCAGAGGGACCCACAGCAGCCTCCGCTGGCGGCCGGGGGAAGTGCAGCGCTGTCCCGGGGCACCGGGGCCGGAGTCTCCCTGCTACTGCTGAGATTTTACGCTAACCAAGGCAGAAACAAATAAACGAGGAGACACAATGGGATTTTTCTCAGTAGTCCTCGTAGGAGACAAATGGATACGTGGATATAGTTCCCTCTTCCCTATGCATTGCTCCAGATCTGGAGGGAAGGATTAGCCTCTTCTAACGTTGTTACATCTTCTTTTCAACACCCTCCCGTAGGTGCAGCTCAGCTTCTGAGCAAAATTCTTCCCACTCTCTGGGAAAGAATCTGCAGTTCAGCTGTTCCTGAATTAAGAGGAGCTGTTTAATAATTTGTGCCTTCTCCAAGTATTTGCTTTTGAGCAGCACATCTGAGTAGTTTCAGGTTGTGCTCTTGACAGTTCATGGACACATACACAAAAAATTCTAACTCAAAACCTGCCTGTTGTGAGTGACTGCATCTTCTCCATCTACTTCCTACCAACTGAGCTTGCAGCCCAGGAATACATCCATTGAGCTCTGGGCTCAGTCCCACTTCTGCAGGGGCAGCCTGGTTGCACCGCACTCCAGACTGACCCAAGTGAGAAGCAGATGGGTTTGTTTATTTCGCACATGAACCTTAAAATTAACATTTCCCCTGAGTCTTAAACCTCCTCAACTCTCAGTTCACTCTGCCTTGATTTTCTTCTATTCCTTTCCTAGGAGAGAGGACCAATAGTTTTCCTAGGCAAAGAGGACCATTTCAGAAACCCAAGGGAAATTCTAGGGATGTATCAGGAGTCTCCTTTTCACTTCATGGGAACCAGAATCTCTGGGAAGATCATGCCCTCAGTCTGGCTAGTACAACTGGTGGGTCTAGTTAAAAGCTGATGTAAAAAGCTACAGCACAAAGGAAGCCATTTGTAGGGAAACTCAACAATGAACTTTATTGGTCCTGCTACCAAACCCATTAATAAAGCTATACACTTTGCAGCATTATTTCCAAGCTTGGGTTTTGTTAACCAGATACTGACATATATATGGCCCGGGGCACTGATGTAACAGGTGCATTCCTCTTGTTAGGAAAGCATGCGGTTCAGTTCAGTTACCAATTTCAGCTAGTTCAGTTTCTAGGTACTACTTTTTCAGCAGTTTCCTGCTGTAAACAGGATCTCAAAAGTTCATTTTACAGTCCAATGTTTGCATGGCATACATGGCAGGGAAGATCTACTTGGACCATGAGATCTGTGTGCCACAGAAGGAATTTGACTGCTCTGATAGTAACTCTCAGATCATGCTCCACTAGCTGGAGCATGTATCTGCCAGAGTACTGTAAAATTAACCTGTGTGTCTCACTCCTGCACCAGTGGCACCTGTATCGCCACACAGAGCTATGGAAGCAGAATTCGTCTATTTTATGTGAGAAATTGAGATATGAGATATTGAATTACAACTGTTAGCAATACTGAATTAGTACTTGGAGCAAGGGGTATCTATTTTTCTGTTACTGCACACATCCCGTGTTCTTACTCAAGCACTGGCTTTTTCACTTGCCAACATTCACTCTCACAAATATGTTTGATTACACGTGCTGCACAGCGCAAAATATGGGATCTGCCAGGATGTTCTTCTTGCCAAGGAAGATGAAGCAAAGAGTTCATCAAAACGTTTCACTCTTTTCTTCTTCCATGAAGAACCAGTAACCTGGCAGGAAAAGGACCAGTTGGAAAGGGACTTTTTGCCCAGTCTTACACCTATGCGAAGAACAGAGCTGCTCCTAAATGAGGGGCTCTTGTGATCAGCTGAGGTTCACATCTTCCTCTGTTGTCCACAACACTCACTTCCTTATTTGGCTCCCATATTTCTGGTGGATGTGTAGTGTGGTTCCACTGAGTACTGAGTGCTGACCACAGTGTTTCACAGATATAACAGAAGATGGGCTCAGCCTTGCAGAACCTTCTTCCTGGAGCTGATCATCAACAAGGAAAGAACAAAGCTCAGCTTGACGTTCAGTTGGGTTGAAGGTCTGAGAGTTGGAAAACAAACCCAAAATGTATTTGTATTGTAACCTAAAAAAACACACCTAAGAAGTTTCTGAAGGTCCACGGGTAATTTACCTTTGAATTAGAACACCACTATCTATTCAAATAAACATCTTGTTCTAACAAGTCCTTGCTAGCAGTTCTATTCTCTGTTTCCCCAGACATTAGTCATTATTAGCATTCTAGTCCAGAAGAGTCTCCATGCAGCAGGACTATCTTCTAAATTACTTGAGATGATAGATATAATGAAGTTAAAAATTTCACTCATCTTTACCCTGTCATAAATGAAAGCACATATTATACTCATTCAAAAAATAGCTAACCATAGAGTTAGGTTCAAGTTACATTTTCAATGTAGAAACGTTTATGGTGAAAAAGCCTAGATACTTTCTTGGAAGTAGTTTAATGATGTAAAATAGTCCATTAATGGATTTTGGCTACTGTGCAGTTTTTTAAAATAATGTTCCTTATAATTAGTTGTTTCATCATTCCTTTATGTGCCCTGCTTATATCAAATTCCAGGGAAAGAAGACTGCTAAGCTGATATAATGAGATAATACCCTTCACTGGCATAAGTAAGGCTATGAGCTAGACTGCTACCCACATTGGTAATTATACATGCTCCATTTCCACAACTTGAACTAGAATGAATACTCTAAAGCATTTTACTGTCTCTGAATAACATTAACTGAAAAAAGCAAGTGAGTAACTTGTTTACGTATTAGTACGGGAGGAAGCAACCTGAGCTGGCTGTCCTTGTGTGGTGGAGTCAAGCTCATTTTCTGAGCACTTAACACAGGACTAAGGAGGAAAGACATTTTGTCATCTATATGCAATGCTAACTGTGCCAACCCAGTCACATGGGTGCCACCTTCAGATTCTACATGACCTGGGAAGTCACCAGAAGGCACAGACAACATCAGACATTTCTCTGGTTATGAGATACAGGCCTTAGAGGTGAATAAATGTGACACTTCCATCTTCTCTCTAGGGTTTCAAAATGCCCCATGAATAAAACTCTTAGGGTGAGAGAAAGAAGCCTTTTATGCCTAATTTGAGATGGAAAAAGAGAGAAAAGATTGTCTCATGCTTATATGGGAAATAGGTGAGTATATTGTCAGTGTGTCCTTCTAGAAACCTGTTTTAAGTAATGAAACTTACTACTACCCATCTGGCCGCACTGACCTCTCTGTCAGCACAGAGAACGCAGTTTGCTGTCGAGGCTGAGGCAGGATTTCTGGTCAGAGCAGTTTGATGCTGCAGACAAATGACGCCCCCAGTGGTCTCTGTGCCTGCACCACATTCAGAGCAGCTGAAAAAAAGGTCGAGAAGAAAAACACCGGGGTGACCCAGCAGCTCCACAGTCCCTCCTTGTGGGGCTGCAAACAGGGCTGCAGGCTGTGCCTCAGAAGCGCGGCCACTCTGCCATCGCCCACAGGCAGGGGTCCGTCCTGCCACTTTGCCACCTGTGGTCCAGGACTCCCCCAGAGTGAGAAATAAGGATTGCATTTAAATTCAATGGGAAGAGTCTCTGGTACTTACAGCCTTTAAAGCTTGCACTGCAAAACCTATCAAAGAGTACTTGCTTTTCATTATTGCATTTTGGTGCTCTTTCAGTAAAAAAGCTTTGTCCTGAAAGCAGCCTGGAAACATCAAATGGAAATACATATTACATGAACCAGGAGTTTCCAAACAGATTTTGCTTTGGGTACTGCTTGCTGCAGCAACCCTTGCTGCTGGCAGAGATGGCAGCTGGAGCTCTCACTGTCAGCTGTGGCCATGACTACTGACAGTAATAGTGACTGGCAGCACTGACTTTGTACTAGCTCTGTGCCACTGCCCATCTCACCTCCAAATCTCCAGCCTCTCATTAGTGCTCTGCCAGGGCTGCCAATGGTAAGCTTCCTAATTTTTCCCCACTCACACTGCCTTTGTTCCCCTTCTCTTCTTCCTATGCCACTTTCAGCTGCTGACCAGCACTGGCAGTGTATTAGCAAGAGCTGGCTTTGGCGACAGAGGTTGTGGGACAGCTTGTGTACAGGTACTAACCTCATAGCACAGAGCAGTCTGAGTGTCAGCAGTACCACACAGGCTGAAGGATCTTCATGCCTAGAAAAATTGTGGATTACAGTGATGAACCACTGAGGAAAAAAGGGTGTCTGAAATGTTTTTACCTCTCTGAAATGTTGATTTCTCTAAGAACTTTCTAATGGATTTTGAATGTTCAGTTCTCTGTGGCCTGTTCCTCACAAGGTATAATGATTTGCTGAATGGGCAGCCACTTGAATTGGTTAGCTCTTCTAAATTTCCTTTTTCTGACTGAGTGATTATGTATCCTGCATTTATAAAAAATGGCTAGAAATGCAGGACTTTGCCTTTGTCTCAATCTACATGTCATTCCTTTATGAAGCTTGAAAATATTTTACCTCTGCTATTTATTCATTTTACTGTGCTGTATACCCAATTAGACTATTCTGCTGCAGATTCAGAAATGAGAACAGTTCCACCTCCCTTGCACACAGCTCCATTTCTCTTCAGTTTCATTTCCCTCGGGGTCACTATTAGGTGATGATATGCAATAACGTCCCCAGTGAGGTGCTGTTTCCATTAGCTTTCCCCTTCAGAGGTGGTCAGAGGTCTGAATTCTTACATGATTTGTTTTCTTGGCTACTTAGAAAATAAGGTTCAGTTCTGATCCCTCTTTTACCAGAAATGTTTTATTTTCAGATGCTTTTTTCCTCTTCTGATAAGACAGAGTCTCTCGGCTTTGATTTTAAAACACAAAATATGTTTTGGATGATTTCTTTTTTAATCAGCACTCAATAGTATTTATATATATATATATATATAAATATAGAAAAAGGAGAGGGAAATCACCTGACAGAATGGTGTGTGCACATCCACACACCCTTATTAAGATGACCGCAGAAAGTGTGATCACACACATCTACATGAAATGCAGTGAGAAAGCAAAACCAGCCCTCCTCTTGTGGAGCACAAAGCATTTTCTGTAGATGGGTAAATGCATAAATATCACACTAAAATAATGCAGTCAGTTCAGTAGATGTAATCTGTTCTGAGTCAAACATGATGCAATGTCCTTTTGGTGACACTATTTTGGCAACCGCCTTTGGGGAAGGAGGGAGGATGACAAACCAAGTACAGCAGGTTCACATTCTTGGCTCCATGAAGGATCTTTCAAAAGTTTGTAGTCTTTTTGAAATGACTTTTTTTTCTTTTTTTTCCTTTTTTTTAATCATGAAATTCTGTCATGTGGGGGCACTTCTATGCCTTGCTGGACTTTTGCTTACAAGCTTATGAGAGTGGATTTTCTCTTAAAGTTAATGTTGCTAGGTAGCTTTATATCAGCTCTTCACACCACTTGAGACCCATGGCAGGGCTTTATGAGAGAAGCTGGAGACAAATGGGCATGTACTTCATTGTCACAGACCTTGAATAATGTTGTGGAAATGAGTTTGGAGACAAATTTGGGCTAGTATCTCAGGGGAATCCGTGACTCAGAAGTTTGGAGGAGAGGTTTAGACATGCAGTGATTGATACTGGAAAATCAGAATGATTGATCATATAGTCAAACCTCTAAAAGAAAAAAAAATCAGAGCTGAGGTGAATTTCAATCACCAGTCCCATTTCTTTAATCTAGTTTTGTTGATATTTTTGTGTTTTCATTGAGTATTTCCTACAGTTAGCTACATTCAATGAGGCAAAAAGTCATTGATAGAGGGACTGTATCTAAAGCTGACAAGTTTATATCTGGATTAGACTGCATAATTTTCAGAAGAAAATACATTTTTCCTGAACTAACCTGATCTTAGGCAGATCTAATTGAAACTCTTTAGAGACACCAACTGCCTACATTTCCCCCCATCCTCCAGGTCCTTTGGTGGATGTCATCTCCCAACTGTATTGTTAATTACAGTCTGATATTATCATAAGTTTAATTTTCTCTCCCACAAATCTTTTCTCTGTTTCAATACTTCTGTAAAGGAAGTATCAAGTGTCAAGTCTTTTTTTCAGTGACAGAATGTTCTCATATATGGTCAGGATTCATGAGAAGTATCAAAATTTCATATTGCAGTAGTCTCAAATTTAAATAAAAAACTAGACTGATCTGGATTCTTTAAATTGTTTTGAATAACTAAAAGCCCACAAGAAAATTTAATAGTCTACTTCCTTCTGGGGAGCAGGAAACGGTGGAAAACCCCTCTCAAACTGCACATATGAACATCAGATGTTTGGCAGAAGCCTGCTCCATTGAACAAACCAAGTAGTTAACACAAACATTTTCCTCTTCTGTGAATAACTGATGTTTGTTTATGTAGTTTATCAGAATAAGAACAGAAAATCAGTCATGTTGTTACCACAGCAGGACTATCTGGGTTTTATTTAACATCAGGAATGTTATGACTGCTTTCCATATACCGAAGGTGTCTGACCTTCCTTGTCTACATTTCTATCATAGAATCATAGAATGTCAGGAGCTGGAAGGGATCTTGAAAGATCATCTGGTCCAGCCCCCCTGCCAGAGCAGGATCACCTAGAGCAGAGCACACTGGAACACATCCAGACGGTTCTTGAGTATTTCCAGAGAGGGAGATTCCACAACCTCCCTGGACAGCTGGTTCCAGTGCTCTGTCACCCTCACATGGGAAAAAAATCCTTCCTCAGGTTCACATGGAACCTCCTATCTCTCAGCTTCCACCCATTGCCCCTTGTCCTGTCACTGGGCATCACTGAGAAGAGCCTGGCTCCGTCCTCCTGGCACTCACTCCTTACATATTTATAAACATGAATGAGGTCAGACCTTAGCTGTCTCCTCNGAGGACTCGGTCCCCTCATCCAGATCATCAATGAAGATACTAAACAGGACTGGGCCCAGCACTGATCCCTGGGGCACACCACTAGTGACAGCTGCCAGCTGGATGTGGCTCCATTCACCACCACTCTCTGGGCCCAGCCATCCAGCCAGTTCTTGACCCATATCAGAGTGAATCTGTCCAAGCCAAGGGCTGCCAGCTTGGCCAGGAGTTTGTTATGTCAGACAGTGTCAAAGGCCTTGCTGAAGTCCAGATAGACTGCATCCACAGCCTTCCCCGTGTCCACCAGGCAGGGTACCTGGTCATAAAAAAAGATCAGGTTGGTTAAGCAGGACCTGCCCCTCCTAAATCCGTGCTGGCTGGGTCTGATCTCCTGGCCATGCTGTAGGTGCCCTGTGATTGCACTCAGGATGATCTGTTCCATTATCTTGCATGGCACTGAGGTCAGGCTGACAGAATGTTGTGGAATATTTGCATAAGACAGCCCACAGCCAGGCTAGAAACTGACCTAAATCATCTGACAGCTTAAATTTACTGCTGCAGTGTAAAGCTCCTTTATTTGTTGTTTTCAAGTGAACAGCTCCAGAGATGCATAGGCAGATATCTTCTCTCTCTTTTTTTTCTGCTGATTTTTTTTTCTGCCAAGTTTTACAATGGGCATGATCCATTATACACTAGAATGTCTCTCCTTGGATTACTTATCTAAATGAAAGTTAGGTAAAGATCTTTACTTTCACACCTTACCACAGAATCATATAATGGTTTGAGTTGGAAAGGACCTCCAAAGGGCATCCAGTCCAATGTCCCTGCAGTAAGCAGGGACATCCTTCTGATCAGGTTGCTCAGAGCCTTGTCAAGCCTGACTTTCAATATCTCCTCACCTTCTACTGATCTCACATAGCTGCATACACTAGAGAAAGGACAGAGACCTAGTTCTGGCCACCATTGCAACCAACATCATGATCATCCTTTTTGTTTCTTCTTGTAAACTTACATGCAAGTCATCTAACCAATACTCAACTTCTTCTCTCTGTGTTTGCCTCTTCCTTTATCTGTTACTTTCTGTCGTTAGTCCTCCTTCCCTTATCATCTGTGTGCATGGGTGTTCTCTCTACTTGTTCCATGCCAGAGATCTGTGGAGGTCAAATCATACTCTAGGAGAAAACAGTTCTGTGATCATGAAGGACATGCAGCTGTAGAATATGTTTCTATTCCAAATAAAGTGACATGCCCACTTGTATGAAACCCACAGAACTGATGAACCAGGGAGAAAAGGAATCAAAGAGCAAGTGGCATACACAAGTAAAAGCTTTTTTAGAGAGATGAATTTGTTTTGGCTGCTCAACAGCTATGTGAATTACTCAAAGGGCCCCCAGAAACTCTTGAAAGTGGAAAGTACAGACATTTCTCCCTATCCATTTATGCAGTGGAAGGGACAAGCTCTGGTAGGAGGACTCCATGTACCGAGAGGCTGCAGAGGGGAGGGAACATTGCGAGTTGTATCTCTCTGGCATCCATTTCTCCCCAACCTATAGTCACGTCTGATGTATAGCTTTTGGATTGGCTCTAGGTGAGGTAATGTTCATTCATCTTTACTCCAACTCATCTATCCTCAGAGACCCTGGAAAACTGAGTCTTAAATGGGTTGTCCTTCTCTCAGCCTGAGAGGCTTGTGACAAGATGAGAAGATAGTATGGCTAATTCCCAGCCAGCAGCCTGATGAAATACAACTTAAAACAGAGGCTACCATGGCCACTTAGGGAAGGATGCATCTTTTTCTCGTTATTTGTGGAGCTAAGATTTTTTGGGACACAGAGAAAATGTACCTCTGCTGGGACTTGACTCTCTGTGACCAAAATCTTCCTTGAGTGTTTGAATCCAACACCAGAAAAAAAAAGATCATCTCTGCTATCCACCTACATGATAAAGTCCCCTTCAAAGTGATTGTATAAGAGAGGAACATGTAAGCTTTATACTTTGAAATTATCTATAGTCACATGTTTGTCTCAAGGTTAGTTTCTTTCTGGTAATAATTTATTTAAAATTCATTCTTGACACATCTTATTTCTTTTCCACATCACATGCTCCATTTTTCTCTTCAGGAAAGGGAAGATATCCTTACTCTTCATCCATGTGCGCAGCAGAGTCAAAGGGTTGGAGTGTGAGTGGTATGTGGCTGGAATATAACTGTAGTTACACCAGGAGTACTTGAGAGAAAAGTCAGGGACAAGGTATTTTTAACAAAGCAAAGCCTACTGTCAGAATTCTTCAAAGCTTTATGGTACAATACAGGATGTGTCAGACAGTCTTAATTTTTAAAAAGTACTCCTTCATTGTTTGCAACCTCCTGCTAGCTGAGAACTTTGGTATTTTGTTGGATTTCTCCTTCTCGTGACCCACTATGGCAATTCTTTTCTCCGCTAGCCCAGATTAAGAAACTCTTCTGAATCGTTGCATTACTTGTGTACGTACAGATGAATCATGAGTAAGAAAAAACAAATCTGAACTCTGCCATTTCAACTTGCTCAAATATATAATACTAATGAGCAGTACGTTGGCAAAAGCAGTACCAGTTTCCATGACAGTTTCCATGTGTAGACTGCACAGAATACCAGGACTAGGTGCACAACATGACTGAACTGTCTCCTTTTTCATTGGAATGGAGGACCAAGATTCCTGACCCCAAAGTTTAGTGCCTATTACACAACACCTCACTTCTGCATTGTTCTCTTGAGACTGCTGCTCTGCTGAAGATAAAGTACTGTCTGGAGCAGGAGCAATCAGAGCCCAGTGCAGCAGACTCTCCATCATAAAGCACAATCACAAGTCACCCAAATGCCTGGATCAGTTATGTAGTTTATACACAGTACTACAAGTACAACATTGGAGGACTGATTCTTCCTTGTCTAATGCTTTATCATGTCTTGAATAGTTTCTCGTTGCTGTCCCTGAGGGTTGTCCTCTCCTCCACTTTTTCAAGTGTTAAAACAGCTTTTTTCTTTCAATCACAAGCTGCTGCTTTTATTCTCCTATTTTGTTATTCCACCACTTTTAGCTGAGAATATTTCGTCTCTGTCACATTTTTATGTTATAGATGTCCTGTTCTGCCCAGTTCTACCCATCTACGGGGGAGCTGATTCACCCTAGAAACTCTTGCTTCCCTGTATGGCTGACAAAAAGTAGTTTATATAGCTGTCAATGGGTAGAAATCTGCATATTGCTATCTACAATTAGGTCTGTTCAATCTAATTCTTTTGGTTATCCCCAGTATCCTTGCGTAATGACTAGTGCAAGGCACAGCAGTATTTTGAAGCTCTCTTTCCCAGAGTGGAACTGCTGTGGGAGCCAAATGCCAGCCTCTTGGTCTTTTCTCCCTGCTCATCTTTGTCTCTTGGCTCAAGACTGAAACTCATTCTCTTTTCTCACATGTTCTTATTGAAACCTTCCTTGCCTCTCTTTTACCCCCACCCCCCACTTCTCCACCTAGTAGCAATGTAGCTTTGGAAATTACATTCATTGATGTGGAATATTGCTGTGAAAATTCACATCTATCCTCCCTGCCCTTCTTTTCCACATTCTTTGAAATAGAATTGTAAAACTAACAAGTAAGATTCCTTTCTTCAGTCTGCATTTCTTAATTAGCACTTTTTTTTTTTCTAGCTTAGATGGCCCTCCTGTTGTTCACAAAATCAGTAAGACAGTTACAGTATTTCATTAGTCACATAAGGTAAGAAGTATTTGTTGGACAGCAAGTTTCAGTACTTCCTGTCCACTGATCATATATGCATCAAGTGTGGCAGGTATGACTGCCTCCTNCAAATAGTTTAATCATTTGTGCAACAGTATTTGCCCAGCTGATACCCAAATTTGTGATTTTATTGCATTGAAAGGAGAGCAGATTAATTGCAGTAAATCCATAGTTTTCAGGTGGCTGTTGCTGTGTGTTTGTGGCTGCCTCAATGACATCAAGAAGGACAANCAAGCCTCAAGCAAAGGGCCAAGGCTTGCTAAAATCTGATAAAGATCATTTTGATGCCCCCAGGCATTAGCTGGCCCCTCTAGATCTAGAATTCAGCCCTCAAGAAATTGACCACAGCACAACATATCTCAGGGTATAAATGGAGTCCTGCTGNGTGTTTGTGGCTGCCTCAATGACATCAAGAAGGACAATATGATGCATCATCATCTGCATTCAATAGCCTTGCGGTCTGGCCTTTCCTCCTTTCTTCCACATTCCACATCCTCCTTTTTTTTCCTATATCAATCTCTTGGTTTCATTTCTACCTCCCCAGACCCCTTTAGTCCTTTCACATTATACATTTGTATGTCATGATGTCCCTAGCAAAGGATGGAGACATTTCCCAGGGAAGAATCATCTGCAAATTCTATCAATGTGTATCTTTTTTTTCCCCCCTAATCACACTGAAGATATTAAATAAAATCAGAGTTAGCTTTGGTCTCTGTAAGAAGCCTCTAGGCACCATCCCCAGCTTGTCACATTAGAGCTTATCATTTCAGTCCAACAGCTAATTTATAACTCATGTTAGTGCTCTTGAAGAAAATTAATTTGATGTAACACGATTCTAGGCCTTTGGGAAGCAAGGGTGATACTTGCTTTAAAGAAAACTGACTGCAGTCCCTCATGCTCCTTCTCCCATGGGTTTCACTCAGTCATGTTCTCACACCCACATAGTCACAAGCACAACTGCGCATGTGTCTCCAGGATCAATTGTGTGTGACTGTGAAGATAAAGAAGATTAGCAACTGAGTTCTCACTACATCTCTTTGCTTCCTTTTTGTTGGCAGGGTTTTGGATAGGGGTTTTTTTTTGTAGCTTTTAGGAGTCAAAATTATTGGCATATGATTCCTTAATTCCAAATCTTACTTCGTCTCTCATAAATGTAAATCGAAGGCTGTTTGCCTTGGATATCTTTAAGGCTACAGTCCACCTTCGTGCTGAGGTAGTGGCAAAAGGAAGGACCCATGGAACCCACTGTATTTTTTTTTACCCCACTTTAACTTTTTTTGCCCCACTCTTCCACCATCAGAGGTCTGTGCTGTGGCCTTCATGAAGCAGAGGCCTTTCAAGTCTTCATGTACAAATCACATTTCTCCACACTTAGCAGTTTGCCTGCAGCTGTTTGTCCTTGGTTAGCAATGTGAGTACCTCAAGGACCGTTATCTTATTGGTCGGTAAGTATAGGTACTTAGGGAATTTTCAAAGTTGCATCAAGTAGTCATTCAAGGGATTTCCATTTATTTTTCACATTGTGGGCTTATTTATAGGGTTTATTTTATGTGCAAACTGCTTCCTTTTATGGAGCTGATCAACAAATGCTAGATATGGTTTGTTTATTTCAGACGGACCGCTAAAAATCTCAGCCCTAGTAACCAGTTGTCTCAGACTCTAAGTCAGTGTGGCACATTCCCAATTACTCCAATAAAGAAGGTCCTATCCAGTGCAGCTTGGTTTTGGTAGAGTGACTGGAGCATACTCTAAACATGGGACAAATAAGTTCCATATCTCAATGACTCTAGAGTTGTAGTCTGTCGAGCTGAATCAATTACAAATGGAGGGTCATTCAAAGACTGCAAAACATTTAAACTGTAATTTCTCATTTTGCAACAATGAGTCAAATAGCACTGCACAAAATCATCTTCTGCATGTTTTTGTTCAATGTCTGTGTTTTTTAGCACTGGTGGTTAGCTACTAACACGAAAACCTAATACACATTACATATTTATTCTATTTCAAGGTCAAGATTTCCTGAGAGGATAGAGATATACAAATAACTTACATTTGTTATGGCTGGGTATTCAGCAGCAGTGCTATTGTAAGTGATAACAAAAGACAAAACCTAAGTCTGATACTTAAGGCCAGAACGTGTTATTTTTCATATCTTTTGTAATAATATGAAAGAATAGGAAGAAATTTTATCTGCCTTTAAAAAAAAAAAAAAATCTTTATTTTCCAGGTATGTTTAGTTCATGATATTGACTTTACAAAATGATTCAAGCAGCCTTTGCACTAAAAAAGAAAGCATTTGTGTTCCTACTGTATTAAATACTGTTTCTTGATACACCTCAGCATCCAGAGGTCATTGCTTTCTTGTCAGAGAGAAACATGAAGCACTGGGTTTTCTGTTTAATTATAAGATCCATATGTTTCAGTAAACAAATTCTGACCTCATTTAGGTTCTGATTTAGAGCTTTTTTTTTTTCACTAAAATGGCTGTTGGGATGTTACTGCTGGCATTTTGTTCATTCCGTTTGTATGTGTTTTCACATCTAGTTTGGACTGTAAAACTCATAGTCTGGTACATGCTGATGAACACTAGTGTGTGCATACCCTTCTAATTTCTTACTCTTCTGCTAAGTTTAGAATTTCATAGAAAAGTTAAGATAATCTATACTAGAAAGACATTTCCCTGTTTTTGTTTGGTTAGGCTTTTTGTTCTACCACATCATCATCATCATCGTCGTCATCATCATCATCATGATGTGAAATCATTATGTGAAACTATTTAAAAAATACTAACTATTTTAAAGGATTTTAAAAATAATTTGCTCCATTTAGGGCTGCATTACACCCCCAAAGTAAAGCCTTTTCTCAGTGAGTAGATGGGGACATGTTCATGGGACTGCAGCGCTCACAAAGCCATGGTGGATGTTGTTATAACTAGGCTCATATTGTTCCTGAGTGTGCTGGGAAAAGCAGTCACTAGTGGAATTTAATTCAGGTTCATGTGCAAAACCAAGCAGAATGCATTGGAAACAAAGGGCTGGAAAACTTTCCAACTCGATTCCTATCCTGTTCGGTGAGGAAGAGGAAAGATGGAGGAAATTTTTCTCCTGATCCTTTTCCTTCAGCTGTGCTCTCAGGAAATGCATTTGTTGAGAGTTCAAAGGCAAGCATTAGGCCAGCCAGTCTGCAGAGTAGCTGGAGGGTGCCAGGGAAGAAAGGTGAGGCAGGTCCTGCAGGAAGAAACTCATGAATCAGTCAGCCTGTACAGAAGAAAGGGTGCACATGATCAAGGGAGACAGAAGATTAATATCAAGTAAGGAAGGAAAAAGAAAGAAAGGAAATCAGAGAGGAAGAAACAACAACCTGATCTTCATCACCCAAAAGAACAACACTAGCTGCAGCTGTCCCAGAGGACTCTGCTTTCTGCTCTGCTTCCCACTCAAATCAAAGGCCTCTGTTTGGATGTTCAAATCCCTCTTCAGGGACAGCTCAGAGCAACACAAAGATGATTTCTATTTCTGTACGGTTGATCTGATTCCTCAACTAAATTTCAACCAAATTTTGACTGTGGGGGCTTCTGTCTCTGGCACAAGGAACCACCATTCTTGCAAGAAGTGCACTGAGGTTGCAGACCTTCTTAGAAGCAGCCAGGATCTGATTACAGATTTTAATACACTGGGAGGTAAATGTCAATTCTGCCTCTTGCATTGGGCCATTTATATTCTATTTCNCTTTTGTAATAATATGAAAGAATAGGAAGAAATTTTATCTGCCTTTAAAAAAAAAAAAAAATCTTTATTTTCCAGGTATGTTTAGTTCATGATATTGACTTTACAAAATGATTCAAGCAGCCTTTGCACTAAAAAAGAAAGCATTTGTGTTCCTACTGTATTAAATACTGTTTCTTGATACACCTCAGCATCCAGAGGTCATTGCTTTCTTGTCAGAGAGAAACATGAAGCACTGGGTTTTCTGTTTAATTATAAGATCCATATGTTTCAGTAAACAAATTCTGACCTCATTTAGGTTCTGATTTAGAGCTTTTTTTTTTTCACTAAAATGGCTGTTGGGATGTTACTGCTGGCATTTTGTTCATTCCGTTTGTATGTGTTTTCACATCTAGTTTGGACTGTAAAACTCATAGTCTGGTACATGCTGATGAACACTAGTGTGTGCATACCCTTCTAATTTCTTACTCTTCTGCTAAGTTTAGAATTTCATAGAAAAGTTAAGATAATCTATACTAGAAAGACATTTCCCTGTTTTTGTTTGGTTAGGCTTTTTGTTCTACCACATCATCATCATCATCGTCGTCATCATCATCATCATGATGTGAAATCATTATGTGAAACTATTTAAAAAATACTAACTATTTTAAAGGATTTTAAAAATAATTTGCTCCATTTAGGGCTGCATTACACCCCCAAAGTAAAGCCTTTTCTCAGTGAGTAGATGGGGACATGTTCATGGGACTGCAGCGCTCACAAAGCCATGGTGGATGTTGTTATAACTAGGCTCATATTGTTCCTGAGTGTGCTGGGAAAAGCAGTCACTAGTGGAATTTAATTCAGGTTCATGTGCAAAACCAAGCAGAATGCATTGGAAACAAAGGGCTGGAAAACTTTCCAACTCGATTCCTATCCTGTTCGGTGAGGAAGAGGAAAGATGGAGGAAATTTTTCTCCTGATCCTTTTCCTTCAGCTGTGCTCTCAGGAAATGCATTTGTTGAGAGTTCAAAGGCAAGCATTAGGCCAGCCAGTCTGCAGAGTAGCTGGAGGGTGCCAGGGAAGAAAGGTGAGGCAGGTCCTGCAGGAAGAAACTCATGAATCAGTCAGCCTGTACAGAAGAAAGGGTGCACATGATCAAGGGAGACAGAAGATTAATATCAAGTAAGGAAGGAAAAAGAAAGAAAGGAAATCAGAGAGGAAGAAACAACAACCTGATCTTCATCACCCAAAAGAACAACACTAGCTGCAGCTGTCCCAGAGGACTCTGCTTTCTGCTCTGCTTCCCACTCAAATCAAAGGCCTCTGTTTGGATGTTCAAATCCCTCTTCAGGGACAGCTCAGAGCAACACAAAGATGATTTCTATTTCTGTACGGTTGATCTGATTCCTCAACTAAATTTCAACCAAATTTTGACTGTGGGGGCTTCTGTCTCTGGCACAAGGAACCACCATTCTTGCAAGAAGTGCACTGAGGTTGCAGACCTTCTTAGAAGCAGCCAGGATCTGATTACAGATTTTAATACACTGGGAGGTAAATGTCAATTCTGCCTCTTGCATTGGGCCATTTATATTCTATTTCAGCCTGCTGCGGGCAGATGCACATTTGTGTCAAGTTATGTACAATCTGTATAGACAGGGAAAATCCCCTAAGTTTTCTCCCCCCTCTCCTGCCCTTCATTTGATATTTTTTTCCATTATCTGAAATAAAGAATTCAAGCTCTCTCAGCATCATCCTAACATGAAACCCCTGGTACTTGCAGCTTTGCATAGACCCCAAGGTCTCTTCAAATACTTGGTTGTCTCAGTCTTCTTCTGTGTTCTTAAGGCAAGGTTCTTGTTCTCATAACTGCAAAGGACAGACAGCTTGATGGAACATGTAAGGCTCAAAGAGTAACAGGCAGAAAAAGAGATAAGGATTTCCTGTTTTTAACAAGTTCATTTTTTTTGAAGTCAGTTTTGAAGGCACTTTAAGGATTTTGGAGACACTGATTCTAATATATATACACACACACACACACATATATATACATACATACACATATATACACATACATACATATATACACATACATACATATATACACATACACACACACACACACACACACACACATATATATAAAATCTGGTGTTAGCAGTGACACAAATGTATGAGATTCTTTTATGAAAAGATAAATTGGTGATAAAAGCAAAGTTAGCCTGTTAACCAAAATATGAGTTACTTTGTTGGTCCCTGACAGTATTGCAACTCAAAATTTTCTTGGGAAGGTTTTTTATAATATCAAACTTTAAAGCAGTAGGAAAAAAACATATTCGATATCAAGGTAAACTAAAGAACAAGGAGAATAAAATTAGTTCCCAGTCAAAATGGGCAGTATGGAAAGAAAGAAGGAATTTTGGAACAGTGAGCTTAATCACATAATCCATTTCTTCACATCATGCTACATAGCCTGAAAAATGTAAGGAAATCCATTTCAATCTACTGAGCATTGAAAATGCTACCAAATACTCAAGAAATTCTTGCATATAGTCCAGTTAAATCTTAGTCACAGGCTGCCTGATTTTCCATTGTAATATATTATTGCTGTAACAGGTACACTGATGGTAAGGAGTTTCAAGGAATTGTTTTTTTCTCCTCTGAGTTTTGCAGCATTAAAAGAGCAAATTCCATAAATCTCTTCCAGTTATCCCCAACTGCATACATTTTGCTTTTGTCTCTTGATTCTCTCACAACAAGACTTATGTCAGATAGTTTCAGAACCCAGTGGTCATGGATTATCCCCTTGGGCAAAGGAGAGCATATCCAAGCAATATTCAACAAATCCAAGTGCCGGGGGCTGCACTTTGGCCACAACAACCCCATGCAGAGCTACAGGCTGGGTTCGGAGTGGCTGGAGAGCAGCCAANATCACGTTCCTGCTTCTTTCTCCAAGAACTCAGGGAAAGCCTAGCACTGTTTCAGACCTTCAATGGCAATTTTTCTGGGAAGAGATTAAAGAAGGAAATAAACCTTGCTTGTTTTTGATTCTGGGAGATTTGAAAACTTTCAAATCTGGAACAAGAATCACTATCTGGCCAGAAGAGGTTCTAGGCAGGTGTCAGATGACCTTATTGAGTTGTCAAACAAGATACAAACAAAAATAAGCTCCTGGTTTTCACATGGGAAGCAGAGATAACACTGCTGTAGCTCAGTCTCATAGGAAGCAATGGAAATTCTACTGCAAATCCAAGCAATCTTTCCAAGATTTTCAGAGCACAAGGGTGTGACTAATGGTACTGGTTTCGACTGAGCTAATTTTCTTCATAGTAGCTGATATAGAGCTGTATTTAGGATCTGTGTTGCAGTGTTGATAACACAGGGATGCTGTAGTCATTGCTGAGCAGTGCTTACACAGAGCTAAGGTCTTTTCTGCTCCTCAACACAGCCTTGCCAGCAAGTAAGCTGGGGGCACATAGAGCTGGGCCAGCTATCACCAGCTGACCAAAGGGATATTCCATACCACCATATGATGCCATACTCAGCAGTCAAACTGGGATGTGGGGGGGTAGGGTGTGGGTGTTGTCAGCATCTACCAGTGCTGGGGATCTGGCTGTTGTTGTTGATGATGATGTTTTATTTTGTATTAATGTTAAACTATATTTAACTCAACTCTTAAGTTGTCTCACTTTTAGCCTTCCAGTTCTTTCCCCTGTCTCCCTGGTTGAGGAAATCGGAGAGTGATTGTGTGGTGCTCAGCTGCCTACTGGGTTTAAATCACAACACTACTAAGGTCACTTCAACAACTCAGGAAAAATGGTCTAAACAAAGAAGGTGACTAAAGACATCAAGTGTAATCATCTTGAACACCATAATGCTTGATTTAGCATTAAAGACTCAGCACTGGGTCAGTGAGGGGTTCTTAGGTTTGGTCAGTTGGTGATCTTGTGTCACATCCATCAATCTTCAGTAATGAATTGCTTTGCCCATTCCTATAAATGCAAAATGCAGGAATGTGAGAAGCCACCTCCAGAGTCTTCTAAATAGGAAAGAGAATAATTCCTGATGTTTCATTTTCCTCCTATTGAGGATGAACTCCATCTCCAACAGATCTATTATTTCAACAAGCTATCAATAAAGAGCAGATCTGTAGTGGAAGCATTAACTTCTATTCCCACAACAACTGACAAAGGAGACTTGCTGCCTGTGCTACATTTCAATAGGTGATGTGTGTCCTTGGCATTTACCAGTCTCTGGCAAGTCCTTCCCTTCTGCCATTAGTGTGCAGCACTGTTGATGTGGCCACACTGTTGTTTCCATCCACCAGCCGCCTGCAAGTCTAGGAATAGTGATTGCATGGGGGGGTAAGGAAGGGAATTTGAAAGGGGCAGGAGGTAAAAAAAAAAAAAAGTTACTTGGGGGAATTTGTTCATGCATGATCCTTGACTTATGCATGAAAAAAATCCCAAATCATACTTCTAAAAAATCTTAGCAGGAAAATGAAGCGAGTTCAAGGTTACCGTCTCTGAAAAACTGAATTGTATTTTCCAGTAGTATACCCTACTGCAATTCTTGCTGACTTACATATTCAAAGAAAGAAAAGATTACTGCCAGTTCTCACAGACAGAGAATAGCTATTCAAGCACAGATGTGCCCCCTCTTGTGAGTGTTTCTGTTCCCAGGGTGAAAATTCAGGGTCTTTTTGAGAGATCAATATGAACCACCTATGAGATGTAGGATCCTCTGCTTCTCCTTAGGACAGATCTAAAAAAAAAAAAAACAACAAACCCCCCCCAAAAAAAAAAACCAAACAAAAAAAACCAATGGCAAGCAGAAAATTAGAAAAGTTTTATAGTTTTATTTCTTTTTGAAAATGTTTGTTCCCTAAGACCAGAACTTTTCACAAAATATGTCTTCAGTCAGTTTTTGGCAGAAGAATTTCTCAGCCCTCTGTTATCCCGGGAGCAGATTTTAATCCAGAGCTGTGGTGCCTGAAACCAACTCCTTCACTGTCTCTTTTTTTTTTTTTTTTTTCCTCCCACAAAAAGAGAGCCTGTTTTGGAAGACATAATCTTCCTTTTCCAGAGATTTCATGCAACATTCTGCCCAAGAGTCACCCTGTCCTGTATGGAGGGTTCGGGGGCTCAGCAGTTCTGTTATGTGAGGAAGAGCACACAAGAGGCTGAACACACGTTCTTCCATGCAAGGAAGATGATGTCTGTGCCCTGAGATAACAGCATCTTCTCACATGTGGTTTGTACTTCTTTGCTTTGTTATGCTCAGGTGATGGTACCTTGGTATCACTGGGAGGCAGCTGCACATAGATATGAGAGGAGATCTGATCAATGTATACAAATATCTGTGGGGTGGGTGTTAAGTGGATGGGGCCAAGCTCTTTTTGGTGGTGCACAGCAATAAGACAAGGAGCAATGACTACAAACCGGAACACAGAAGATTTCATCTCAGCATGAGGAGAAACTTCTTTACAGTGAGAGTGACAGAGCACTGGAACAGGCTGCCCAGAGAGGTTGTGCAATCTCCTTCTCTGGAGACTTTCAAAACCCACCTGGATGCATTCCTGTGTGAACTACCTTAGGGCATCCTGCCTTGGAAGCAAGCGTTGGACTTGATGACCTCTGAAAGTCCCTTCCAACCTCTAATGTTGTGTGATTCTGTAATCTTCCTGAGTGCCACCACGGCCACTCAGCACCACCACTGCCACTCAGCACCGCCACCACCTTGTGTTGAAGCTAACTTGAACTAGAGCACTGACAACCTCTGTGTTCCCTGTACTTACCACCCTCAACAGACTGCTCAGCTCCTGCTATTTGGATCAATCCAAGGCACAGCTTACCTTACATCTGCTCCTCAACCTGGCCTGACTCTTTAAAACCCACCTGTGTTATTCATAAAAATGACAGCACTAGAAATATCATCTTTTCCCCACTGAAAACTTAAAGTTAAAAGCCATCACAGCTGCTGCAGAGGCTTCACCAAAAGCCGTATCAGCAGTTTCTGTTTTAAAAACTTTTTTTTTTTTTCCACCCAATCACACTGATGCAGCTGCAGTTTTCGGCAGAGCCTTCCCTATGGCTGATTTGCCATTTTCTCTCACTTTCCATTAAAAACAAAACAAAACAAAAAACCTAGAGCTTTCAACACCTCAAGATCTAGTTTTTAAAACTCTGAAAGTGAAGGTTAAATACGTCGCAGCACCTGTCAAAGCTCTGTTAAAGCCAAGGTCAAGGATTTTGCATTTTTAGGTGGAGGGAAGTATTTGTTCTCCTACTGCATTCTGAATGCCAGCTGAAATTCACCAAAAGTTACCTGAAACTTACTGTATCCATGACACTATGAGTACCTCAGTGCTAATGGGTGGTACCCAATGAATCTGAACTGGTCTGCTAAAGACAGTAACAGGAGGTTCCAACCTTCTGTGCTCATGAAGGCAACCAGGAGCCAGTTGGTTTCATAAACAGGTATGAGTAAGTAGGTTTCCCAAAAGCCACTGTCAGACAACATTGTCAGCTGGCCAGGCTGAACCCTGCAGGGCTTTACAAGGGAAGCTCACAGTGGAACAGGGGAGGGAAGGCAGAACAGGGAGGTCTGTTTCAAGACCTGAGAAGTGTGGTGGTCCCAAGACAGGCTTTGAGAAAACCTTGTGGAAGAGGGAAGCAAATCACTTTGTAAGACTCCTAGTGATGTGACAGGAGAAGGGAACATGTCATCACTTAAAGGTTTTGTTTTCCTTTTTTCATGTGCCTCTGTGCTGTTTTCTAGATGGTTGTCTTCTCTGAGTGCTATTCCCACACATCTCAAAAACAAACGGATAGGTGAAAAGGATATTCTTTTCCAGCTGCTCTCGATGTCAAAGCAGAGATGAGTACTTTCTAAGGTAAAAGATACAAAGACTGATTATCTAACACATCTGCTTGACATCTACCTTCTACATCCATATTGACGAAAAGATACAACCTCTTCCATGTTCATTTCAGTCAGTGTTTATGCCAGTGGATGTGGTAGGATGAAAGTAATTTTGTGGGTTTGGTGCTATTCAGTGCAAAGTTAACAAAAAAAAAAAAAAAAAGAAAAAAAAAAGAAAGAAACAGGAATATAATAAAAAAACTATCAATAATTGGAAGACCTCAATGACACTCCCCTTGCAGTGTTACAGCAAATACCCAAACAGAAATACAAAGTGGTCTGAACAAAGAAAGATAAACACCAGGGGTTGGTGGTTTGTGACATGGTGCATTTTCTTCTCTCTAGTGGCTCCACTTATTGTTTTGTTAAACTGGATAGATCTAGTCCTTTGCCTAAGGCTGTCTCTGACAAAATTCCTACTGGGGCTTTCCCAAAACAAAATCTCATCCGATGTAAGGCTGTCAGAATATAGGAACCTGAGTGCTAAGTCAAATCAAAGATCCGTCTAGCCAATATCCTATAATAGCCAACAGTAGGTATCTGCAGGAGAGCAAGAGAGCAGAGGAAAATGTATCTCCAAAAAAACTTTCCAATCACCAGAAACTTGGGGTTCAGGGTAACCTGATTCAGACAAGGTATTTAATCTTTGTTGAATTTCTGTTACTTGAACTCTTCCAGTCTTTCCCCAGATTTATGCACAGGTTTAGTACGCACAATGCCTTTAACAAAGAATTTTTTTGTTTAACAGCATTGTGTGGAGAGCTATCTCCTTTTTGCTTGTTTACAGCCTGACACCTGCCAATATCATGGGGTGCCCCTTTGCTCTTGTACTGAGGGAGGACAGTCATCATTCTGTTTGTCCTCTACTTTGCATGCAGGACTCCACACCTCTAGTGTGGTTTTCCTGTTATTTCATTTCAGGCTGAAGGTGCCTCCCCTTGTAGGAAAAAAAAAAAAATCATACCTGTGCAAACTCTCTCTGAGACTTGCACTATTCTGCTATATTCTCTCTGAGAAGGGCAACCGGAACTCTAAACAGTGTTCAGATGTACAATGAATTTCTATTACAGTATTAAGTTTTCTCTTTTGTTGTCTCTTCCTTTCCTTGACATTTTAAACATTGTTTCCATTGATAAGCATTGTGGTGACATTTTCATAGGACTGCCTGCTATGACCTTTCATTTCTGAGTAGTCATCTCTGATGCTACAACATGACATGTGAAGTCATCATAGGAAATCTATTTTAATTTTTTGTGTGCATCATTTCATGTCCATCTACACCAGCTTTCATCTGGTGTTTAATCCAGTCACTACCCCTTGCAAGATCCTCCTGAACAGTTCTGCCACCCTACTACCTATATTTGAGGCACTCAGTATCTGCTGTTTTAAAGAGTAGAACATGTAGTTAATGACTATTTAACTTTCAGAATGTATTCTAATTGTATATATATCAGAAAAAGTTATAACCACTTGATCTAGTCTGGATGTTCTGTAATGCCAGGCTTCCAATGTATTGCAAATAGGTGAAAGAGGATGAGAAGCTGTCTCTGGAAATGGCTGGTGATATGAAGGTGGCTGGGAATGTACACTTAAGGCATGAACTGGAGTAGTGCCATGTAAAAAATCCATGCACTTTTCTTCCTGCACCATAAATAAGCTATTTCCCACTGCTGTTGTTGCAGTGGGAACAGACTGCACATATGGGACATTGCATATGCAGCTCAGAGGTGTCTCACCACATGCAGACAACATTAGGAGTCAGGAAAAGTCTGCAATCAAATGCATCATTCTTGGGATTAAAATACTAAAAAAAAAACCAAACCAAAACAACAGACTACTTTAAATAATGACCTTATTTATTCATTTATTTGTCCTTGCAAAACACTGTTTGGAATTAGTAACTAATGATTAGGGAAAGTATGGAGAAGAATGATTTTACTCTTAGTATGTGGACTTTGACCCATTAATTTTTCTCCCTGCCAGGCTTTGAGTTCCACATGGGCCACAAGCATGCCACGAATGAATTCTCAAGTTCTTTCCCTTGAGCCCCATGTTACAACAGTAGCATAAGTCCAAAGGAAGAAAAGGCACTCATCATATTCCTTGTTCTGAGCCTTGAGAGCTGTAAACCCCCACACTCACCATGGAAGTGGGCTTTAATTTTCAATGTTTCAGATAGAGAGTACAAGAAGAAGAAAATATAGAAATGGATTAAAAATGTTGAGAAGGCCATCTAGGCTTCACCAAAGAGACCTTGTAGAAGCATGAACTTTTTCCTTCTGGCTTCACAGGGATGATTTAACAGCCAGGATGCAAAGAAAACAGAAGCTAATTATCAAATGAACATTGTCTTAATATGTTAATGAAGCGGTTTTGCTAATAGAGAGAGACCTGAATTTTAATACATTTTAAGAGCTCCTTGATTACGTGTTTGTTAGTTGTTATGATCATTTTAAATTATCTGTGCATGGCTTTATAATGGGTTAAAAACTGTATTAAGCACTGTATTCTAAACAGGCCTTGATGAGGCAGGTGAATAGTGCAAACATTGTCGCTAGGAAATTCACTTCAAAAGAAATGTAAACTAGTTAACCTAAAACGTGTCATCACATCTTACAGTCACACTTACTTGTCAGCTACTTCTTCAGGAATGTTGGGGGTTTTTTTTATCTCTCATGAAAAGAGTATTCAGGAACCTAATAGCCATGACATTAGGGTGTTTCTGTATGCAGTATTATAACTGGTCTCAGAACATACTTTGTTGTATGCTGGCTAAGCTGTCAGCTCGTGGCTTGGATGGCAACACTCTGTGCTGGGTTAGGAACCGGCTGGAGGGCCGAGCCCAGAGAGTGGTGGTGAATGGTGCCACATCCAGCTGGAGGCCTGTCACTAGCGCTGTCCCCCAGGGATCAGTACTGGGCCCCATCCTCTTTAACATCTTCATTGATGATCTGGACGAGGGCATCGAGACAGTCATCAGCAAGTTTGCAGATGACACCAAGCTGGGGACAGATGTTGGTGGGTTGGAGGGCAGAAGGGCTCTGCAGCAGGACCTCGAGCGCCTGGACAGATGGGCAGAGTCCAAGGGGATGGCTTTCAACAAATCCAAGTGCCGGGAGCTGCACTTTGGCCACAACAACCCCATGCAGAGCTACAGGCTGGGCTCGGGGTGGCTGGAAAGCAGCCAAACAGAAAGGGATCTGGGGGTGCTGATTGACACCCGCCTAAACATGAGCCAGCAGTGTGCCCAGGAAGTTTAGGCTGGAGGTGAGGAGAAAGTTCTTCACCGAGAGAGTCATTCCCCACTGGAATGGGCTGCCCAGGGAGGTGGTGGAGTCACCGTCCCTGGAGGTGTTCAAGGCAGGTTTGGACGTGGCACTTGGTGCCATGGTCTAGTCTCGAGGTCTGTGGTAATGGGTTGGACTTGGTGATCTTTGAGGTCTCTTCCAACCTTGGTGATACTGTGATACTGTGTGATACTGTAATACTGTGTGATACTGTGATTTAGGGCAGTGAGTAAAGTAGCTCAGAATTGTTGAATACAAATAAACCTTGGTTTGCTTTTTATTAATTCACTTATCCACAGACCTCCTGGGTTTTTTTCCTTCCCCATTGAGAGAATCTACATAATCATCTTTAAGCAAGTCTGGGACCGGAACAAAACAAAACAAAAATCCCTCCCTGCAATGACACCAGTGTAGAAATGTGCACATCTACATCACACTTTTCTGCTAGGAGACTTCTTTGTCCCCTTTTCCATCAATTTTATTTCAAATCAAGTCATCCAGGACCACTAGCCTTCCTTCTTCAGTTTATTTTCAGCCAGTTGGAAAAGCTTTCAATCAAAGGATTTCCAATGACCAACTATTAATCCTATGGAGCCTGTTAACTGAATGGGATCTGCTGCTCAAGAAATTAGTGACTGTTATTAGTCCTCTGACTTCAGTTTCTACAATTTCTTGAAGAGGCCAAGTATCACCTCTCCAGGAGACTTGCCTTCTGCCCTTGAAGACCAATTTTCAGTCAAAGCACTGACAAATAACCAGTGAGAGGTTGCAGCCCTTGGAAAGATACTGGTGTTTGCTGGATGCTGCTCACATTCTAGTGTCCATCTGGAGATTTTTCTCCACGTTGTTAAATGAAATGACAGTTGAGTAGTGCATGCCAAAGATGCTCTGCCTGCATGTGTATGAGTGCTTGCATGCTCACTGCTCAGGCAATTTAGGAAGTCAGACCTTAGTTTCCTAAAACCAGAAAGCGAAGCTCTGGATGAAGACCTAGGCACAAAAGGTGATTTAAACTTGGCCTTCACGGCTTTCATTGCTTTCAAACAGAAGGATCATGTTTACAAAGTAAAGACATTTTTGAGACCCTCATATACTGTATGATATAATGTTATATATGGAACAGAAGCTTCCTCATTTTGATGGAAGCATACACTGCTCACTCATTTAGACTCTGAAAGTGCCTGGAAGACTGGACATTGTAGCAGTTTGGTCAGCATTTGGGCTGCCTCAGAGCACCAAGCCCTGGCAGTGCCTGATTACACTTGAGCTTGGGTACCTAACTTAGAATCATAGAATCATAGAATGGTAAAGTTGGAAGGGACCTCAANTAATTCTCCTGGATCGGGAAAATTTAATTCCCCAGGAGACAGGCAAAATTTTAAGGCTAGTTCAGGGAACTGAGATTATCCAAAGCTGAAGCCGTAAACCTCACCTTAGGAAACCACCTCAGAGAATGTTCAAGCACAGCATACTTGGTTCTGACAGTTTGCAAAATGAAACACAAGTATTATATGAGCTAAAGAAAGGAAGATAGGCTGATACTGCTAATTTTACTATATTAATTTTCTCGTATAATTTAGAAACTAGAAGCAACCCGCTATTTCTTGCCCCTTTGTGCCAATTCATACGAGAGAGGAGGCGAGGCGACCTGGCTCGGCACAACCAGCCTCAGAGGAGCCCTCCCTGGCGGGCCGGGTCGGTGTATTTTTAGGTCACAGTGCCCTCTAGGGGATCAGGCACACAGCGGAGGAGCACTGCGGTACCCGAATACCTTCGAATTCACAAGGAAAGACATCTACCTTTGCCTTTATACTGCACTACGACATAATAATACGTGTACAGAGCTCGTAATTGAGCATTTTAAGTGTAATCAGCACTCATTTCCTTATAGCATCATAGAATCATCCGGCTTGGAAGGGGCTTCTGAAGATCATCTAGTCCAAGCCCCCTGCAGTGAGCAGGAACATCAACTAGATCAGGTTGCCCAGAGCCCTGTCGAGCCTCACCTTGAATATCTCCAGGGATGGGGCCTCAACCACCTCTCTGGGCATCCTGTTCCAGTGCTCGACCACTTGTTCCTAACGACTAATCTAAATCTACTCTTCTCTAATTCTAGACCACTGTCCCTCGTCCTATCACTACATGCCTTTGTAAACGGTCCCTGTCCAGCCTTCATGCAGGCCCTCTTCAGGTACTGGAAGGTGGCAATTAGGTGTCCCCGGAGCCTTCTGTTCTCCAGGTTTCTTGAGAAGCATCTTTCAGAATTAGCATGAGGTCTCTGCTTTCTAGATGTGGGGCTGACTTTCTGTCAAAGCACTGACAAATAGCCAGTGAGAGGTTGCAGCCCTCGGAAAGATGCTGATGTTTGCTGGATGCTGCTCACATTCTAGTGTCCATCTGGAGATTTTTCTCCACGTTGTTAAATGAAATGACAGTTGAGTAGTGCATGCCAAAGATGCTCTGCCTGCATGTGTATGAGTGTTTGCATGCTCACTGCTCAGGCATTTTAGGAAGTCAGACCTATAAAGATATTGATCAGCTTCTCACATTAGGAAGTTTGTACAGGGTCCAGTTGATACAGTTAAGTCAGGGGAAATTTCATCCTGATTTCAGGTGAGAATTATGAGAAAACTTTACATAGCTTGTGTAAAGAAAATGTATATTAATACAATATTTGTACATCAATCATAATCTCTTATTTATTTTTACTATTAGTTTTTCTGGTTTTGTTTTTTGTTTTGGTTTTGGTTTTGTAGTTTTTTTGGTTTTGTGTTGTTGTTTTTTTTAAACAACTCACCAATACACTTGCTTAAAATGGAACTCACCATATCAATGGGTATGAGTGCTTTTTGATGGAACAGAAAAGTGAAAAAAAGGAAGAATAAACAGGAAAATGAAAGTTTGGAAAAAACAGGGGAAAAAATATTAAGCAGATTGGCCTTTAGGTGGATGAGCAACCTGCAGGCTTTTTCAGAGGCTTCAACACTTGCTAAGGAAGGAGAGTAGCCTTCTGCAAAGGGCTACAAGACCAGACATCTTGTTGCCTAATTGTGTCCAAAAGAGTCAAAATCTTGGCCCCATTAGTGTCCTTTACTGGTGTGATGATCCTTCTCTTCATCTCATGTTAATTCTAAAACAGCAGAATAATCTTGTCTGGCCAGACTGAATTCAGAAAGAAGTCTGGGAACTGCAGATGTTTTACTAAGTCATTGCTGCATTTTGTCTTTTGATAGGTGGACACAAATCTGCTTTGTTACTTGTTTTTTTGTTTGGTTTTTTTTTTTTTCCTTCCCTGAGGCAACCAGGTCATGTAGCAGCAGAGTTTGTGTTTGTTTGTGTGTGTGTGTATTTGTTTGTTTGTTTGAGAGAATCTTGGTCTAGCAGCTCACAAATCTCTGATTTGGGATATTCTGGGGGCAAGTCCTTCCTCTAGGTTTTCACTTAGCTGTGAGAGTCTTAGCCATTGCTGTTTTGATCTTGCTTGTCACTACCAAGGCAGATAGTGTGGGTGTTCTTGTTTGACCCTGACTAGTTTTAGTTTTACGATGGAGTGAGTAATCTGAGCAATGCATCATGCCTCCAGTTTCTCATTTGACATGCCCCCTGCGGTGGTGTAGTCATCTCCTGTGACCACCTGCAGTTACAAAGAAATCTGGCCTCCTCCCAGCATCATACTGGGCTTTTATGAGTTATTAAAGCTGTCAGTTTTACTTGATGAGGGTTCTCATTTCAATTTGAGCAACTTAATGCTGTTGCATGCTCATGGTTAATGAGATATTTACCTACTCATCCCTTAGCTTCCCTCAGCCATGCTTCTGTCTCATTATTTAAAGTCTTCATTCACTTTATAAAGTTTATTCTTACACTGAGAAGGATAAACTGCTGAGCCTGCTTAGGCAAAATCTATCTCATGCTTCCTTGCCTAGCAAGTGGCAGATCATCTCTGTAGTGTCTTGAATTGAATCAGGACACTCTTATCATATGATTTGTTTTATTCAGGCTTGTACAACCTGCATTGTAGTCTGTGGCATGCCAATGGTTTCTACATCTACTTCTGGTGGTCTGGCTATGCCATACCATACTCAGCAACTTTGCAAAAACTGGCTTTTCTAAGTCTCTGATGATTCTCACCTCATCATATAAAAAAGTCTCAGAAGTATGTGTAGCCTCATATTCAATTATCTGAGTAATTATATCTTTATACATTATCTCACACTTACTCAGTAGGTCCTTCTCTTATGAGTACTAGCTACCACAGACTGACTGAATGGTAGTTGTGCTGATGTGGTGCAGTGTCTCAATGACTTCTCTACCTGCTGAAGCTTATGTTAGGATTACGTGTTAGAGAAATGTTTAGCCTGAGCAATTTGAACAACACCTCCTGTACTAGGCTGGAAATTCCATTCAGTTCTCTGTTGCATCTCTGGTTTGGGTAAACATTCTGTTTACCTGGGAGCATGTTCCAGCAGGGATAGGGTAGCTCTTTCTATGCTGACCTCCCTCTATCAAGGCACCTGTCAGAATCACAGAATCACAGAAACATTCAGGTTGGAGAAGATCCTCAGGATCACAAAGTCCAAGCGATAACCCTACTCTACAAGGCTGACCCTAAACCATATCCCCAAGCACCACATCCAAATGACTTTTAAACACATCCAGGGTTGGTGACTCAACCACCTCCCTGGGCAGCCCATTCCAATGCCTGACCACTCTTTCTGTGATTTTTATTTTTCTTAATATCCAGTCTAAACCTCACAGATTACTGGTGCCTACAGGAAGTGTTTTCTACTATTGCCCTGTAGCTATAGCTGTTGCTTTCCATGCTCGTGTCATGTGAAATCCTGTGTTCCCACTCACCTCTCTGCAGATTAACAGCAATTGGCTGTTATTGCTGGGATTACAGACTGCTCAACTGCATGATCCAATGGGAATCATGTTGATTGACTGCTCAGTTCAACCTCTGCAAAAATGGCTGTCAGCTCTTTTCCCCAGATTGCAGACTGGCCCCCTCAAAATCTGGAGGTCTCAGCACAAATGCTCCTAGAGGAAGACTGTGTCTCCTATCCTTGACTGTGTCAGTTCCAGCAGATTGTAAAGGGCCAGATCTTGCTTGTGCAAAGTGATTTGTGGAATTCTAACATGCCTAAAGATGCCCTCGGCTTATCTGTGCTTTTTCATCCTTGCAGGTCTCACTGTCAGAGCTGCTCCCACCATGGTTTTCAGCTCACATGTGAAGTGAGAATGCATCCAGAAGGTTTCCCAGAAAGCTACTTGCTTTGGGAAATGGTACATTCTCAGCTAGCATTTGAGGCATGGACTTAAACTACACTTCTTTTCCCTCCTGCAGCTGTGCTTCTCCCTTGATTTCCAGGTAGGCAGCCTCTTTGCAAGGAGTGGCTGTGCAGGAGAACCCATGTTCTGTGAGGAAATCCAAAAAACTTGTTTTACTTTCAAAAAGGAGTTAAACATTCAGAAATACCCTGCAGAAGAAGGTGGGAATCCCACAACTGCAGTTTGAAAAGAAAAGCAAAGCAAACACTGGCATCTCAAAAATAATTCAGTGAAGCTGAGCAGGTGCCAGAGATTTTCCTGCTCTGTGCTGCTGAGTTTGGTCTGCTGTCCCCAAACAGGAAGAAGGCATGGAGGATAAACACTAAACCTCAGCACTTATCTAACTAGTTAAGAACCTGCATAGCTAAAAAGACTCCTTTCAACATAATTTAAGACACATTTTACATAATATGTTTTCCTAGACCTTACATGCTTGCATGAAGAACTTCTTGACTCTGTAAGTGATTCTCTGATGAAAACAAACAAGAGCTGATGGTGACTAAAGTGCTCCTCAACACAAGAGCAGTGCTGCAGCCAGATTCTGCCACAGCCATTCTTGTATTAAGTACTTAGTCTACAAGTAGGACGTTTAGTCTCAGCCTGAGCACTGCTGGTGAAAGGTGCTACTCAGCCTGAGAAAGAACCTGCTTTACAACGAGAAATGCACCCAAACCAACAGCTTCTCCAATCACAATGTTTGAGTGTGAAGGTTAAGATTTAAGATGCAAAGCCTGAATTAGAATTTGCCTTGAAAAGCAGGGTAAGATCTTTTCTGCAGTTCTCCTCAAAGCCTTCCTATTTGCCCACTCCAAGACAAGAATAAAATCAGAATCATCATGTCCAGTCTCCTATATATCAGCAGCCTTTTCAAGTCACTGTTAAGATCTTTCTTGAGTTTTGAATAATTTAAACATACCTTGCAGAGGGGCTTCCAGTCTATGTTAAAGGAGTTCTTACCTTGGCTTGTTACCTTCACGGGTCCAATAGTATGCTCTGTTTCAAGATTGGATTTATCTGGCTTTCAACCTCCATTTTTGTTATGCATTTCTACTCTAGAGTGAGTGTTCCTAGTGCCCCTAGGAACACTACAGCACACCTGATCCCATGGATCAGTCCTGTTACTGCAGAGAGTTTGACAATAAAGTCCCATATGTCTCTTCACAGAATAATCAGCGTAACGATTCCATGTATCTCTAGGAAGAGATCTTTATGCTACAATGGAACAGCTTCTCAATCTTGTTTCTGTTAAGCCCATTAGAAATAATTTTTAAAGTATTTTGTAATTTTATTTTCACGTTTCTTGAATTAATTTGTGGGTCTGTTTTTGCGTGCTCTCCTGCAATGTGTTTTTGGAAATAGGGATTGAGCTGACTGACATAGTCAGCTGGAAATAGATATTCAGCTGATTGACATAGTCAGCTAGAACTAGCAGAGGAGATTTCATAGAACCATAGAATGGTAAGGTTGGAAGGAGACCTCAAGGATCATCTAGTTCCACCCCCCTACCATAGCCAGGGACACCTCCCACTAGCACAGGTCACTCAAGGCCTCATCCAACCTGGCCTTGAACAGCTCCAGGGAGGGAGCAGCCACAACCTCCCTGGGCAATCTGTTCCAGTGCCTCACCACCCTCACTGTAAAGAACGTTCTCCTAACATCCAGTCTAAATTTCCCCTCTGCCAGTTTAAACCCATTGCCCCTCGTCCTGTCATTACAAGACCTTTGTTTCTCTGGCTTTCCAAGTAATTCTTCAAAATCCAAGGAGTACACTGAACTTTTTCACTCCATAGTTCTACTGACAGGTTCCAGTGAACTCCTGGTTCACTAGATCTCTTTAAGATTCAGCTTCCCATCTATCTTTTCCCTATTCCTTCTGTAGGAATAGTGTTTTTCAGTTCTTGATGTACTGTTTTCTTCTGGCAGTACTCAAATGCATTTTTTTTAGAGGTCCATCTTTCAAAGAAACATGGGCTGCTTTTCATGGTTGTCTTTTCTACTCAGATTCTGCCCTACGCTTGTGCTGGGGATGGGAAGAGAGAAGGAATAGTATGACACTTGAGCAGCAGCAAGCTGAAAGATTAGCTCAGCCAGCTTTCCATCATGTTATTGGCATGACATAGAAAAGGTTTTCTGTGATTTGTGCATATTTTAACTTGGGAAAAATAATATGAGGTGTGAAGAGCAGGAAAATTACCGAAAAATTGAGCATTTGCCTTTTAAGGGAACCTCATCCATGTTCTATGCTGAATGAGGCAGAGATCTCATAGGAGACATTCAGTGTGATCAGTTGATTAAAAACCATATCAGAGTGAATAAGCCCAAGGGGCTACCTCATTTCTGGAAAATCCTGGCTTTCTGGCTTTTGAAGGATTGATTTTTTCAAATAAAAAGATATTTAAATATATTTGCATACATAACACTTATTAGTTATCTCCCCTAGGAAACAGGCTCTAGATAAGCATGAGGCAGACCATGAACTTTAAATCAAAGTTAAGCAGGTGCTTAGGCATTTCACTGAATGAGACAGACTTATCACTGTGAAACTACAGGGCAACACAGGAGTTTTTAGACTCTGTATTTAGGCTTCCAAGTACATTCCTAGCGGTGCCAGGGGCTAGTTTTCTGAAAGGTGACATGTCCAGAAATGCTTCATCCTCAGTTAATCTGCTTACAACAGATGGTTCAGCCCCACACAGGTATAGAATCATAGAATCATAGAATGGTAAGGTTGGAAGGGACCTCAAGGATCATCTGGTTCCAACCCCCTGCNATCCTCTCCCTTGCCCTGCTGGCCACGATGCTCTTGCTGCAGCCCAGCACTCGGTTGCTGTCTGGGCTGCACTCACACTGCAGGCTCAGGTTGAGCTTTTCACCAACCCAGACCCCCAGGTCCTTTTCCTCAGGGCTGCTCTCCAGGCATTCACCACCCAGCCTGGATTTGTGCTTGGGATTGTGCCTACCCAGGTGCAGGACCTTACACTTGGCCTTGTATCTTCTATAAATTTTCACCACTCTGTCCCTGAAAACAAATGGTATTTTTAAGCAGTAACAGATGGCTCAATGCATGCAATTTGTTTACCCTACTATTTTTTCCCCCTTTATGGGCTGTGGGGAAGACTCTGACAGTATATTGCCATGTATTTAAGCAGCTCCTACCGCAATGTGGAGCACTCCTCCTGAGTGACTTAGATGCTGTTGTGCTATAGATAAATACTGATGGTATAATTCCATCATAAGCAAACAAAGGAAAATATTCCTATGTGAATAATGCTTAAGAAAACCTAGGTGGAAGTGGACTTATTTATTTCCATAATTCCTTCAATCATTTGTTTTCTGATAGCAAAAGGTATTTTCCTCGGAGTTAAGATCTGCTATTCTTTAATGCCTTGGAAAATGATTACTATCATTTAAGGAAATTATATTCTTTCTAATTAAGCTGTTTTCAGACAATTAAATTGCTTCCTGATTTTCGTAATTGTCTCATTGCTAAGATCTACCTCTTTACTGATTAGCAAGGTGGAAAACCCCCAATGCTTTTACTCTGCATAGTATTTAGCAGTTAAGAAAGATGTCCCAGCAAATAACATCTCAGCAAATACGCTGAGTCAGACTCTTCCTCCATGTCACCTGCCCTACATATGCTACTCTGGTTTCAGAAAATCAGATCAAACAGACAAATTCACATGTAAAAGTCACCAGAAAAGTAAAAGGAAGTGTGTTTAGGATAGTCCTGTGAGCTAGCAAGCACAGGAGGCACTGCACCCTGGGAGGTCAGGGTGAATTGCCTCCCTCACCTTCAGCAAGGAGATGACTGGCTTCCCAACCAGCCCTGCTGAGTGCGCTGTGGGTGTGCTGCCCAGACTGCCCTTCTCTGCAGTGCAGAGGACTGAGTCCAAGGGGCATGTTTGAAGGATGCCAGTGCCTTGGCACTACCTCACAGTTATGGGGTGCATTAAATCACACAGTTAATGGCTGCAGTCCTTGTGTTGCTTCAGGCAAACTTGCGCATCGCCTGTTCCTGCAGTAGTTGCATATGAAACTCCAGACCTCCCAAGAGCTGTGTACAGCTGCCCCAGAACAATATACTTTTGCTTTGACCCTTTCCACATAGATACTATTTTTTTCTTTCTCTCTTTAATTTGTTTTCTCTCTCCCTTTGACTTCCTTCTTTTTGGAGTAGGCCATTAGAATCACAGAGTTATAGAATTGTCTCAGTTGACAAAGATCTCTAAGATCATCAAGACCAACTGCCAGCCTAAGACTACCATGGCCATTAAACCATATCCCAAAGTGCCATGTCCACACATTTCTTGAACACTTCCACAGAGAGTAACTCCACCACCTCCCTGGGCAACATGTTCCAATGCCTGACCACTCTTTCAGTAAAGACATTTTTCCTAATACCCAATGTAAACCTCTGCTGGCACAAAATTTCAGGCCATTTCTTCTTGTTCTATCTCCTGATACTAGGGAAAAGAGATCAATTCCCACCTCACTCCAGCCTCCTTTCAGGGAGTTGTAGAGAGCAGTGAAGTCTCACCTCAGCCTCCTCTTCTCCAGATGAAACAAACTCATTTCCTTCAGCCACCCCTCATAGATAGAATCATAGAATGATAGAATAATAAGGTTGGAAGGGACCTCAAGGATCATCTAGTTCCAACCCCCTGCCATAGGCAGGGACACCTCCCACTAGCACAGGGCACTCAAGGCCTCCTCCAACCTGGCCTTGAACAACTCCAGGGAGGGAGCAGCCACAACCTCCCTGGGCAACCTGTGCCAGTGTCTCACCACTCTCACTGGAAAGAACTTCTTCCTAACATCCAGTTTAAATCTCCTCTCTACCAGTTTAAACCCATTGCCCCTTGTGCTGCCATTGCAAGACCTTGTAAATAGTCCCTGCTACTATAGCAAGCTGCTACTGTAAGAGATCTAACACTTGTTATAATGTGTTAATGTCCTACAGTAATAGGTGTCATGAGGTCTGGAGAATACCATGTGGCTTTTAACCTGTGGGAATTTAGTGAATCTTTCCACATTTAGGACATGCTTGTCTGCAGCTTCATGGAGGCTGTTCCACATGAGCCAGAGGGTCAATACCCTTAAGTTACGTTTTGGAGGAAAATATGTAGATGGAGAGTCATTGTTTCAAAAGCTTTGTTCCTGATTTGGCATGCATAGGCTGTCAAGGAGTTGTTATGAGGCACAACAATAGTAAGTTAGTGAAAAACTATGGTCTGGAGCTGTGTAAATGTAAAAGTGAGAGAACATAAGTGTGCATATCAATACCAGGTGATCAAATTGATCAGGTCAGACTCTCAGCTGGATTTACTAGGAGAGACTGAGGGAGCTGGGGTTCTTTATCTTGGAAAGGAGGAGACTGAGGAGTGACCTCATCAATATTTATAAATATATAAAGGATGAGTGCCAGGAGGATGAAGCCAGGCTCTTCTCAGAGATGCTCAACAACAAGACAAGGGGCAATGAAGGGAAGTTGAGGCATATGAAGTTCCATGTAAACATGAGAAAGAGTTTTTTTCCCTGTGAGGGTGACAGAATACAGTAATAGGCTGCCCAGGGTGGTTGTGGAGTCTCCCTCTCTGGAGATATTCAAGATCCACCTGGATTTGGTCCTGTGTGATCTGGTATGGGTGACCCTGCTCTGGCAGGGAGATTGGACTAGATGATCTTTCAAGATCCCTGCCAGCCCCTAACCTTCTGTGATTCTGTGATTCCATGTGATTCTGTGTGACACAGAGATCTCCTAGAGTTACAGTGACAAATGCCGCTTAAAGACCTGGTTCATGATGTTTTCAAAGGAATGGCTAAGGCTGCTGAAACCTTTCTACCACAACTAACCACATGAGGGACAAAATATTTTGCATCAGAGTGAACCTGCCTTTGAAAACTCAGAAATCATCAACTCTCATGATTTTCACAGGACTGCCACTGTAGTTGTTTCGTTGGCCCAGTTCTTGAAGTCGAACGATGACATGACATCAGGTACAAATATGTGCCATTTTAGTTCTCATTGGGCTTAACAAGCTCTTTTGAAAAGAAAAGATAGCTTAAAAAAAAACCCCAACATTTAAAATGAAACTGGGGGGCAAAGAAATTTATCCCTTTCTTTGAAAATCTTTTGATTCTTTATGGTGGCCAGATTATTTTTGAGATCTGACTTGCTGATTTTTAGTACTTATGTGGCATGATGTTGAAAGTGTGGCACAGATTGATATACATAAACACATTAATGCATCCAGAAATATTAATTCATTAGGATTATTCATGTTAGGTATCTTCTACAGTCACCTTCCTTAGAGATTTCCAGCAAATAAAAAGCAAAACAAAACAACCAACTACTGAAAGCAAATGTTTTTGCCTCTCTGATATGAAGAGCTGTTTTGTTTCAATATCAAAGGTCATTATTGTTAATTGTCACTTCTGTTAGCTTTCAAATTGTTCCACCAGAGCTGATTTCATAGGAACTTCACTTCTTTAGTGATAATTTTGTGAGAGGGAAGGTAGAGGTTGTCAAAGGTGAGGAGAGCAGTTGTGGCACAGCCAGCATCATCACACACAGATGGCAGAGCAATGGTTGAGGAGTCAGCTATCCTGAGGGACATAAGGGAATGAAAGTGAAGGAGAGATGCGACCACAGCTCACAGGTTTCCTCTGGGTCAAGCCTCTGCTATCTGTCTCATTTTGATTACTCTCAGGAATACTGACACTCTTACCCTTCAGTTTTTACATTTTTTTTTCACCTTGCACTTCAGCAGCCTGTCTCAGAGGCTGGTAATGAAGTACAAATAAGTTTTGTCTGTGGAAAAGAATCCTGCAGAAAAGACCATGTGTGGGAAGAAATCCTTCCCAACACCTGCATGCCCCCTCCGAACCAAGGGCTGAGCTAGCTGGAGCATGAGAGTGATACACAGATGATCAGTAAGCTCTTTGCTTGGCATCCCTTTCTCATTATGCTGCCATTTTAGAGAAATGTTTTTATAGCCTCTGCTTGATTTTCCATCAGATCCTTCCCTCCCAGTGAATCCTCCCTTCCTGCTTCCTACAGAATGTGGCCAGCTGGTTACTGCTAAATTTAAACAAAGATGTGCTACTTGTAACTCTCTTTTCTTCATCCATACAATATTACTAGCCTAACTCAGCTAGCAAGAAGTACTTCTATTTTGATGTGCACGGGGACTGTAAGCCCAGATGAAGGTCAATGAAGGCTGTTGCATAGATAGATAATGCTGACAGGGAGTGCTCTGACATATTTTCCACAGGAAAGTCCTGATTCAGTGGAACTGGGACATTTGTGGGGTACATGTGAATATGTGAGAACACGATGGGAACTTAAAAGTGAATGCCCAGTGGGTGTCTGCAGAGCAGCTCCATGAACAGCAGCCAAACCCAGGTGTGCTGACACGCTGAATCCACAACCAAACAACTAGTGCCTCCTGTGAAATGGAAATCCTCTTTTCTAGTCAGGCCTAATTACAAACAGCATACCGTGCTCAAATAACCAATAAAAGAGAACATCAACAAAGAAGCTGCTTTTTGCATCCCTGAGATTCATACAGCATCCGAGAGCTTAAATATCAAGGAGAAAACAGCAGGTAGCTGAACTCCCAAGATCTCTCCCCTGCTGTTGTTATCATTGACAATGAAGGCAGTGTTGTAAGTGCAGAGTGCAATGGACAATTCATGCACTTACTGTATCTTGCACTCTAGCTTCAGGCGCGTGATTTTCTGAAGAAATGATGACAGGATCAAACATATTCTGGCAGATGCTCACAAAATCAGAGCCCCTTTCACTCAGTAAATGACTGTAAAAATGCTTTGAAGATGACAATAAAAAGTTATTTAATCATGTTCAAAACAGAAGCACCTGCCAAGTCAATATATCATTTTTCACATGATTGGCTGGTACAGTGACAATAGAGAAAAATGCAAAGTGAGGCTGTTAGGAGCAACTACTGGCCTGATTCTATAGTAGGCATAGCCTGACAGTGAAGAGAGAAAGCATGAAAAGAAGAAAGAAAAAACAACAGTGTCACACATCTATTTCCTTAGCCTCCTATTTTTCAGTTCTTTCTCTCAGCTGTTACAAGGTGCCCTCATCTGAAGATGTCCTTAGCAGCCTACATTTTCTGTGAAGCCACTGCCAGAGGGAGAAAGGACGGTGACCAAAAGGTGGCCTTACACAGTTTGGATGGTCTCTGTGCTGCTCTAGCAAAGAGGAAAAAGTGCTGGGGAAAAGGCTAGAGGTCTGACCTTTTGATGGCATCAAAACATCCTGCCTTAGAATGCTGGCAAACCAATAAGTCAGTGCTGCTAGAAATAGAGACATCGAGAACGTCATCTGCAGCTGGACAAAGATTAGTTGAGCATCTTAGGAGACCAAATACCTACCATTGGAGACCAAATACCTACCATTAGCAGTGTGGGCTGTTGGGTCATGCCATGCAACAAACAGCCCTTAAGGTTGTTCAGTTCCACCACCACCTTTGCAGCTGCATCTACTCTAAAGTTAGCAGCTCTTCTAGAAAAGTAATTTATTTGTGAGCTGGCACATTCCATTGAAACATTGAAGAGTTTTCCATCTGCACCTGGTGGGGTTCAGGTTGACTGATACATCCTTGGCAACCTGCACTAGATTATATGGTCCTGCTCTGGCAGGGGGATTGGAACCAGTGAGCTCCAGAGGTCCCTTCTGATGCCTAACATCCTGTGATCCTATGATCCTGTGATCCTGCTTTCACGACCAGCTGAAGCGGCCCAAGGGTGGTGACAATTTACATGGGTTGATGACAGAGATTGCCCTAGCACCTGAAATCCACCAGGGTAACAAATTTAGACATCCAGACTTTAAGGTCCAAAGGGCTTGTCATGACCAAGCACTGTTGTCTCCAATATAAGCCATGAGGATCTCTAGAATTAATTCTCAACACAAGGTCAATATCAACGATTAAACTAGAATGTTTTTGTTCAAATGCTCCATTAAAATTTTTCAGAGTCAGGAAATTTGCTACCAAGCTGTGGTAAAAATGACTAATTATGAGTCAGGCTGGATTTCAAACTGCAGTTATCTAAACATTGCACCTCATTAAACATTGCCAGCTAAACTGGAAATCCTTTTATGAGCGAGTTTATGGTTACTGCGTGAGTGCTTTAACTTAGGCTAAAGGTCTCTTTGGTAAACCACAATAAACAGGACACATAGCCCAACCTCCACTCCACAGAATGATCACCAAGCCTTCATCTTTCTGGCAGCTCTTGCACAATGGCTTTTGAATACTTCACCTGTCTGAAATTGTAAACACCAGAACAGTATTCCTGTAGTGACTTGAAATCCCAGTGTGCCCCAAATTAACTCTGTTGCCAAAGGAACATTTAAAACTAAAATTGTCAGAGTAAATAATAATAAACTCTGAGTTTCTTTAAAGTATAGATGAAGTTAGTTTTCAGTAGCCAAGTATGAATAGGTAGATGTTAATCATGAATGTACACATTGGTACCATGAAAAGTAGTTGGATAACTTAGTCTGAATGTTACTCAATGGTAAAATTAGTTCCTTAAGGTTGTTACATTAGATGTGAATGAAGAAAATGGAGCACTAAACTACTGGTTTGAAAAGAAAATATGAGGAAGGATAAACAACACAATCTCAACCTTCAGTAGAAGGCAGGTAAACCAGGCACAGAGGAAATACTTGTGGTGAAGGCAGAACTTCAAAGCCGAAGTCATAAACAATAGTATTGCTGTGGAGTTCTGAGGCCAGTGCAGGGAAAGTAAAGGGAAGATCTGAGTAAAAAGAGTTATGTCCACCTTTTGACTTCATGTGTAAGCACAGGAGGGCATTTGATAACATGGTGCTTCCTGAAAGGAACTGGAAAACTGAAGGGATCAGAGGGAGCGCCCAACCAGTGCCCAACTAGCAGCAACAGATGTATTTCCCGACATGTGATGGCAAAGCAATCTGATGATACTGTGTTTTACAGAGAGCAGATGTGTCCAATTAGGAGCTCTATGTGAATGCACATAAACAACAGACAAATGCAAATCAACAGCTTCCAGAAAAAACACTGCACTAGCTACCGCGCACCTTTCGGTGCTGGGCTGCAGTCTTCTCAGGGGAGTTCACTTTGTCTGGCAATGTTGGAAAGTCATGAGCATATGGGATAGGCGTAGAAGACATCCAAGGCAGGGTACAAACCTTGAGGAATGGCTACAGAAATACAACAGCAATGGTGGGGAAAGCCCTTATGCAGGTTTCATGGAAACAGCAGTTAACACAAACAGTCACTTGTCTGAGCAAAAATACAACAGATGGCAATGATCTTCAGTCATTTTTCACAGTATTCAGATACAGAACAGTATCAGTAGTGTATTTTCTTCTCAATTGCCCTTTTATCACAGCTAAAGAAAGACTTGATTTACTTAAATACATGTAACCTGTGTGGAATAAGGTATGCAAACACAGAATCACAGAATGGTTGGGGTTGGAAGGGACCTTGAGAGATCATCTAGTCCAATACTTCCTGTTAAAGCAGGTACTCCTAGGGCAGATTGCACAGGAATGTGTCCAGGCGGGTTGTAAAAGTCTTCAGAGAATGAGACTCCACAGCCTCTCTGGGCAGCCTGTTCCACTGTCACTCTCAAAGTAGAGAAGCTTTTCCTTAAGTTCAAGTGGAAACAGCCTGTATTCTGGTTTGTACCTGTTGCCTCTTGTCCTATCACTGGGCACCACTGAAAAGAGACTGGCATTATATGCATTTAAAAGATCCCCTCTTGGCCTTTTATTCTCCAGGCTTGAGAGCCCCAGTGTCATGGTTTGGGAGTTTCTCCCCCTGCCAGTTTCACCAGAGTAACTCAGCCAGCTGGAAGTTAAGGAATGAAGCTACATTTTACAGCAAAGCATAAATTTACAAACATATATATACAATACATACAGATATTTACAATTATATACAAGTTAAAAGTAATACAGAAATTCAAAATCCTTCCTGAGCAGCCAGACTGCCCAGGAGGGCTCCTGATCAACCCCCACCTCTTTCCACCTCACCTCTTATCTGAGAAATAACCAGATAAAGCTCTGTATAGCTCACATGATCAATTTGCAGAGATCTGAGGTGAGATGTCAAAAGCTGTGCAGGTTCGGTATTTTCCCTCCCCCTCCAACACACAGCTAGGAATTCACCAGACTAACTCAGTCTGACGGAAGTTAAGGAAGCTATATTTACAGCTTGGCTCAATTTACAAGTGAAATATATACAATATATACAGATAATTACAACTATATATAGTAATAATACAAGTTAAAGGTTAATAGAGAAATACAAAACCCCTCCCAGCAGTCAGACTGCCAAAGAGGGGCTCCTGACCAACCTCCCACCTCTTTCTGCAGTCTCCCTTATCTCAGAATCCCCCTTACATGCAGGGAAAACTGTGAAAGGTCGGCAAGAGATGTTAGAAGAAGAATGATTAATTCAAGTTACATAGGTTCAGGCAGAGATAGTGAAGTAGGCAACAGCCAGGCAGAGACTGACTATCTTTGCAATTGTTTCTTGTTTTCATATGCCTCAGCAGAATGAATGGGCACTATAGACATCACTATTATATTCTTTTCACAGCCAATGATCTTATTTCTCTCATTAAAATATTCCAATTAGTCTCACACCAGCACAATCCACCCCTCTATATTACCCAGTGTTTTGCTGAGAACTGTCTGTCTAACCTAAAGCAGTATTTACAATAATGAACAGTACAAGCACATGGTTTTCAGTTCACAGTATTTACAATAATGAACAGTACAAGCACATGTTTTTCAGTTCACAGTATTTACAGTAATGAACAGTACAAGCACATGGTTTTCAGTTCACACTTCGTTCCGGCTATCTTGGATGTAAGTGATTCAAAAGCTCAGAAAACAGGAAACAGTTTATCTCTTCACAGATGAGACAAAAAACAGGGACTCCCAGGTGACATTGTACTGTAGATTCTCTTTTTAAACACCACATTTTACCTGAAACAAAAACTCCTAGCTCGTATTATACACTCTGAGTTTAAGCTTTCTCAGCTAAGGTTAGATTTCTCTGTGGAATACACTGGATTTCACCATTCTCCTGCATTACCCAGTATGTATGACCAGGACCTTCAGCAGAAACCACCCCTCGGACAGGTTTCCCTTCGCCCGAAGGAGGAAATACCCAAACAGTTTTTCCTAACAGATTCTTTTCATGTACAACAGGAACTTTATCGTCATCTACTGTTTGTACCAAATCTGATTGTGCAGGTCCTGCTCTGTTTACAGAACCCCTACTATTTACCAGCCAGCTTGTTTGTGCTAAATGCTTGTCCCAGTTTTTCAAAGTTCCACCCCTCCATGGATTTTAGGGTGGTTTTCAGCAAACCATTGTAGCGCTCAATCTTTCCTGCAGCTGGTGCGTAGTAGGGGATGTGGTAGATCCACTCAATACCGTGCTCTTTGGCCCAGTAAAGGCTTGTAAAGAAATAAATAACATGACATCATCTTTAAATGATTTGGTCTCCTTTTGCTTGGGAAGGCAGCCTGAGACCTGTGGATGCCTGAAATGGACTTGCTCTCCATATTTGCCCTGAATATAAAGACAGACATGTATCTCTACTCTGAAGAAAGGTGTCCCAATTTTTGCTTGGCTGACCTATCTTTAGAGGGTACATTTCCAACATTTCTGACCTCTTTTAAAGAGAAGATGACTGGAGAAAACAGGGTGAAAAGTGGCACAACTGCCAACATCCTCAGTCTAGAAACTTGATTGCCTTCACTGTTTAGAATGCAATTGTTAGCCTGAGTATGGTGAAAAGTAATCCTGCTCTCACAGCTCAATAATCTATGCTTAGTGACAGGCAGAGAAGTTTTATCCCTGTTAAACCTTGTAGATGTGTGAGTGCTTTTCCCCCATGTTAATGATGTTAGTTATTGCTGATCTGAGCTACTCTGCCACTGCATGATGCTTGAGCAGAGCTTTATGCTTGAGGAGCATAAAACAACTTCTTTGACATGGATAACTCTACATCCAATGTCTGCTTTCCTACGGGAAGTTCTCTCTTAACTAAGAGGAGTTAGAAGCCTCGCAGAAGTTATGTGAGGTGTCTGGGGTCCTTCTGTTATTGGTAATGCACTGATTTTGTTTTGCTTTGTTTTGTTCTGTTTTGTTTTGTGACAAGAAGATGGAGCAGAGTCTTTGCTTTGTAATTCTTTGGTCATAACAAGAATTCTGGGAAGTGTGCACTGCCCGATGGCCAGTATGTGTGGCAGTAGGTCACTTGCTCAAGGATTGAAAGTATCAGGTGAGGAAAAGGAAAATGCATTATTCAGGGCTGTTGCTGAAACAGTTATTAGTAAGGTTCAGAAACTTCCATTCCTTGCATCCTAGATATTCCCACCTTCTCAAGACTCAGTAGGCAGCAGGCATTTGATTCTGGTAAGGCTATCTCCAACAGTGGCTTGTGAAGCGCAGAGCCAGGCCAGTGCTCCTGCATGAAGAGTGCTGGGGCACCACAGATTTCTGAAAGCAGAGTGAGCTCAGTGTCCCTCTCTAGCAACAGATGAACTCTAACCAGGGGTGGAAGGCTTATTCATATTGAGAATTTCAAGGTAGGAGGGACTGAAAAGTCAAAAGAATTTCCATGAACCTAACTTGAGCTTAGTTAACAGCACAGTCCAAATGGGTTATTAACTCAGACATGCATACTGCAAGGCAGCCAAGAGACTTTTCCAAGTCAGTAACAAGAGAATTTATTTTGGTGCATGGCAGAATCCTTCTTGGGAGGTGACATTTTTCACCTGTTGCAAATTTAGAAATATATAGTGTATATATTCAAAGAATAATGATGGACATGCATTGACAGGGACACATTCGACCCCTTCATAAATTATTGCAAAGAAACTCTATCACATGCTCTTTCAGAACTATAGTCCATTTTGGTTTTGAGGCCATCTAGTCATTTATTTAACAAATGTGCCCAGGGGCTCACACTTAAACAGGGATGGGCCTTTGCAAAGTCAATAGTTTATTTACTGACTGAGGAATATGTTTGAAGACGTTAGCAATGCTTTTCATTAGCTGAAGATGGCATTTAGGTCTTGATCGTGGCATGTTTATTCATTAGCTTCAGTGAAATCACAGGGCCTGTTTGCAGGGTGAAAGCAACAGTGAGACCTAGTGGAGCAAAATAAAGGGAGGAAAGGCAGAAGTTGTATGTGTATTCACTCCTTTGAGGAAGAGAAAAACAACCGAACCAACAACTGAGATGATTTTATGCCTCATTAAAAAAAACAAGCCAAAGTAACAGAAAATACACTGAAAGGCAGTTTCTTTTGTCTCAAAGACATTATCAATGACTTTTATTAAGATCCACCTCTAAGATGCAACTTAACCACTGGTGAAATGAAAAGATCCATTTTCCTTGCTATATATACTTAAATTTTAGTTGGATTTGTTCATTTTTATCAGGAAAAAATAATATTTTCAGTTATGTCCTGTCTTCTTCACAATAATTTGTGTTGTAAATCACACAGAATCACACTGAATGTTAGGGGCTGGAAGAGACCTCAAAAGATCATCTAGTCCAACCCCCAAATCTCCACCTATTCTATTAAATTGACTCATTATTCAATACATTCTTCTCTCTACAAAGATATATGGAATTAAGGATGCTGCTTTTCTCAGTACTTGAATCTGGATCACTCACCCTTCTCACACTCACGTTGCTTTGACTGCCCTTCAGCCTGCAAAGGTATGACTTCAGTCGTTGCCAGCACCTTTCTTATTCCCTGGGCATGGTAAAAGGCAATGCTCACTAACTACACGTTTTGCATCAAGAAACTCACATCAGGTGGTACTGCAGCCGGTGACAAGAGGAAATCACTGCAGGCTGGGGCTAGGAAGAAAAGAGACACCATAGCTCACTCTATCGTGGCCCATATGAACAATTAACTGAAAAAAATCAGTAATGAGTTGAAGCTCACCTATTCTATAGATCCTTCCTATGGCCAGGTGTGGGCTCCGGGACAGGAGAGCAGCTGGGATAGCCACTGAGCCAGGGAGGGAGTCTTCTGGATGGGATGCTGCCAAACCCTCGGCAAGCTGAGGGCCGGTAGCTTTGGGCTGAGGAGGAGGGCTCTTCTCCTATCTTGGTTTCCGTTTCTAGTAATGATGCCACACTATTTCTAAGGCTGATTCTGGTGCATAACTGGGTAATAACGAGTGAAAATCAAGAGCAGCTTGTGCACGTTTAAAACTACATGCGATAAAGTCCATTGCTTGAAGTCCGGGTCCCTTCTCCTCTGCGCCTCTCCCCAGCTTCCAGCAATCATTTAATTATAAAGGGTTTTATAGTACAAATTTGATAATCTCCCATACACATTGGCACTGTTCTAATTGGACTTGTTAGCCCATAAAATTCAAGGCCTTTGTTTTCATGACGGCCACAAGATTTTAAAAGATACCATTGTACCGCCTAAAACCCATAAAATTGTCACTAGGGACTGATTAAACAGTCCTGAATTGAAACAGTGCGGATTTTGTCTAGGTCCTTTTCATGCACAACAATGCTCTTTTCAACCTCCAAGACAAAAGGAGGTTTAAGGAATGATTCTCTGAGAGATTCTTCTAAGATAACTCCGTCCATATGGGAGACAAGGTGGCCAGCAGCTGAGACGGGAAGGAAAAAAAAAAAAAAGNTCAGAAGCCTGGTCCGCTCTGCGTCTCCCTCTTGGCACATGGCCACCTTCCCAGGCAAGGAAGGGGACGCAAGTGGAAGGTCCGGTGTGGCTCCATCCTCCCCGACTTGCCCTGCCTAGCAGCACGCTCTGGTCCCCCCGCAAGGAGGCCAGAAGTGACAACGAGGCGTCCCGGTGGAGGAGATGCAGCCCTAGGGAACGCAGGACTGGGAAGGGAGCAGGATGCTGCTCCCACCGCTGAGCGCTCCCTTGGGTGCTTTGGGCCACCTCCCCCGCCACGATAGTGGCTCTTCGCGGGGACTCCCTAGGATGTGTGGGCAGTATGAGACCGCTCAGAAGCATACCTATTCCGAAGTCACCCCCTTGCAAGGAATAAAAAAACCCCAAACCCCAACATATAGTATCTGCCGGCTCCTTTCCCTCGACAGCGTTTCCTTGGCGGGCAGGTTGTCTACACATCAGTCCTCATGGGGTCTTCACCCTCAGATATTCCCTCCGCGTTCTGATCTGCGGCTCCCGTCGGAGGGATAGAGGCAGCCAGTCTAGTCTGTATTTCAGACACCTGAGTTTGGGGTGGGGTTTTTGAGGATTTCCACCCACCCCCNTTGGCGATTGTCGGGACAGTAATATATTTGCGGTTATTTTTTTTCCCGCCCAGATTTAATAAAATCAATATCTCATCAAAGCATTTAAAAATTTAATTCTTTGGGGGTTAAAAGCTTGGCTACACTTTTTCGAATGTTCTTTGAAACAGATAATAGACTAACGGAAAGTTCGGTCTCATTCTGGGCTCTGCCTTAGCGGTTTTGAAAGAGACAGTGAGAACCACGGCCCTGATTTGTGTGGACGGGCCGGGTCGGGCCGGGCAAAGGAAACTCCGCTCCGCAGCCTCTGGAACCCCGGCCAGCCCGAAACGAATGGTCGGGAGCCTCCAGGGACAGGTGAGTTCTAGACTGAGGATTCCCATAGGAAATATCACCAGGTTTACAGTGAAGTTCTCGAAGCAAACTTTATTCACCATTTACTGAAGCAGGTGAGTAAATTAACCAGCTGGAAACTGAAATCCGCTGGCGCGATCAGGTATTGAGTCTCTTATGGCACATGAGGTAATCCTATGAAAAAGGTCCAATCGTCAAAAAAATACACTTCGCCGTGAAAATTTTATTTGCCAAAAATCGGTTTATTAGTGACTGGAAGAATCCGCTATTTTAAAATAAACTAGTTCGCTAGGATTATTGATATTTTTGTAACGAGGAATCGCTCGAAAGGGAGCGGGAGGGAGGGGCAGAGCTTTTACAAAATTAGAGCCGCATCCGGAATCTGCGCCCTCGGGTGAGACCGGCGTCGGGGAGGGCGGCCCAGGCCAGCTCCGTCCAGGCCTGCCCGCCGCCGCTCCGTCGCGCGGCCAGCCCGAGCGCGGCGTCAGCGGTGTCCCGGCGCTCCCCGGCACTTTCCCCGGCCGGGAGCCCGGGGTTGGGCGGTCCTTCTCGCACCCGTGGGATGAGTCCGTCCCCGGAGGGCAAGGCGCCGCTGTCACCATCCCCAGGACACGACGGCGGGGTGCGCTAAGTGCTGGTAAGGGGGAAAGACGCCGAGGGCGGCTGCGGGCGGACAGGCTCGGTAGCCCGGCAGGGCGAGGGCAGCCTGGGCACTGCAGCCGGCCAGGGCGCAGCCCAGCTTGGGGCGGACGACGGGAGGAGGGGGGCTGGAGGGGCAGCCGCGGCAGGGCTCCCCGTCCCGCACCAGCACTGGCACCACGACCCGGCGCAGCAGGGCGGGAGCGCGCGGCGGCGGGCTGCCGGGACCCTCGCTCCGCGCTCGCTTCATCTTGTAGCGGTGGTTTTGGAACCAGATCTTCACCTGGGTGGGGGTGAGACTGAGCAACCGGGCAAGCTGCTCCCGCTCCGGTGCCGAGAGGTACCGCTGCTGGCGGAATCGCCGCTCCAGCTCCAGCGTTTGCGCCTTGGAGAAAAGCACCCGCCGCTTTTTCTTCTTCTCCTCGGCCTCGGAGCCTCGGGCGGGAAGAGACCTTTGGGTGGAGTCGGGCAAACTCAGCTCCGGGCCGCTCTCATCGGAAGCTGGGGACAGTGAGGGAGTTAGAGAGAGGAGGTGGCCGGGGAGCGGGGCAGGCACCGAGGAGGCGGTGGGCTGTGGAGAGCCGAAACGCCTCTCTCAGGGAATGCTCCGGTTGTTTACCAGGCAAGATTAATCCCGACGGTCAGCAATCGGTGTAAATTAACACTCCGAATGCATTAAACCTAACCCTCGAGACGGAGCGGGATTCTCTCCGAGGCCGAGCAGCTCCGCCTCGGCGCCAGTCCCTCGCACAGGCACGGCCGATCGGCTGCGCATAGCCCAGGGCGGGCTGGTTGGCAGCATCTGTGCCCGCTCGGTGCTAAAACGTAATATCGGGCTGGGCTGCCCAGTTCTATCATTGCGGCTGTTCTTAGGCCGCTCGATTGCCTTAATGTTTAACTTATCCCGATGGACTTCTCTCATCCATCCCCAGGACTATGCTTCCCGTGCACACGCAATGTACATTAACGCCGTGTCTCTGCGCACAGCCCCTGAGCTTGAGCCTAAGACGAGTGTGCTGCAGAGCTCCGTGTGCGTCGGTGCCTGCTTTCCTCCAGGACAGATCCAGGCGGTGGCCCGGGGCGCTGGATGTGAGCTCAGCTTTCCTCTGCAGACCGTGGGATGGCCTGAAACCCTGCCAGCACACAAAGGCAGGGTTTCTTGCAACAGTGAAAAGAGGGGGAAATAGTTTAAAAGATAATAAATTAAAAATTCGGAAAGCGAGCTTGAACGATAAGCGCAGAGACAGGCGGACACAGCCTGAGGTTTGGGGTTCTGCCATAGCTGGAAAGATGCACAGAACTATAGGGGGGGAAAATATTATTTCCCTCTTAAGGTCGTGGCTGGGGTGTTCCTGCTGTTTCATTGTTGCAATTCAGTAATATTCTATGACATTCCCAGCCTAGATCCCGCCCGATCCTGTCGGCTACATACCCTGGCGATTCGCTTCTTGACATCTTCCCCAAAGAAAGAGAGGAAACAAAAAATAGCAGCGTGGAGATCGTGAATTCCTGTCCGTCTCATACTCACAGGGATAGTGAATTCTGTCTGTTTCTATCCAGCCTCCGTACGGCGAGCCGGTGTAGGTCTCCGCTGAGTGGTGATCATCAGAGGCTTGCTTTATGCTGTTAGCATCCTGCTCTGGTAGATCCAAAATGCTTCTCACTGTAAAACTGATCCTGCCAGATGTGGCCATGATAGGTTGTGTACACTTTCCCCACCCAAAAAAATACCGTCCCAAAACTCCAAACCCCCTCTCTTAAAAGCTGCGAGGACGGGACGGCACCCAGTTACTGGGGAATCTCACGACTCGAGAGGACCTTCCCTTCCATCGTCACCTAACCCCAAATATTAGTGTCGTTTACAGAGGTGTCCTGTTTATATAAACAGTCCTCCCCACTGCAAACACTGCTTGCTTTCAAACCGTCCCTGTCTATAGGATGCTAAGTACCTGAATTAGTCAAGTGCTAAAGCCCTAATGGGAGTAGGTGTAACCCCCCTTCTTCCCGCCACCCCCATGAGAGAATAACCCGTTACCTCCCAAAGACAGCAGGAAACAGGCTTCATCATTACATATTCTGTCTGATTAGCCAAAAGTGGGGACAGATAATGGTAATTGTTAGTAGTGAATAACATCTTGGGTGGCATGTGGATGACCAACAACCACCCCCCTCCATCCGCCACCAAAGCCACCAGCGTCCCTTCTATCCTCAGACAAAGTGAATCCTCCCAGGACATCCGCAGAGCCTGTCGAGAGCCCCCCCTCCCCGTTTCTCCCTCTTTATTACACACACACACACACACACACACACACACACACACACACACACTCCTTCTCTCCTTAGACCTAGAAGGAATTTAAGCCGTTATTTGTTTTATTTCCCCAGGCTGTTTGTCGTGCTACCTCTAATACCTCCTGCAATGACCTCCTGTCACTGGCAGGTTTCCTATCATTGGCAGGCATCCTATCCTTCACGGGGAATTTTTTCAAATCTCGGCCGAACTCTCGGCGGGGAAGGCTGGCGAGTGGTGCGTTGAGGGAATGGCATCTCTGGGGGTGTTTTTTTTTCTCTCCTGGGCATGGTGGATGGAAGGTGGAGCATACCTTTATCTCAGGAAGGTGATGGGGTGAGCTTGGCTGGGGAAACGCATGAAGCGAGAGTCGGGAAAAGGAGTAGAGGAGACTTTTCTTTTTTTTTTTTTTTCCCCTCTTTTAGCATTATTTTATGTTGTACTAAGCCAAGGAATATTCCCTCGGGCTACATGTGTGACTGGAACGATTCCAGCTGAGAGAGAGAGGGAGAAAAGATCAAACGGGGCTCGTTTGTTTATCCGCACTTCTTCCATCCTCGCCGAGCGCAGCTTCATCTGCCGGAAGCAGCAGCAACCTAACCCGGAGTCCCGTACGGGTGCCGACATCGGCCGGGCGCGGCCCGGTGGCAGTTCCGGAGTCCCCTCCGCCCGACGAACTCCTCACAACCTCTCATTGGCCGGCCCCGTTCCTCGGCGAAGCTGCAGTCGGGCTTTGCCCTGCCTCGACGGTCACCAAAGGTTTATAAAAACACCTATTTTATAGAAATAAACAGCCTGATGAGCTGTTCAAATACCAAACTTCAGTGGCAGAGCCTCAGCCGCAGGCCAAGGGCAGAACCGACCAGTGGTAGCGGTTGGACTGTTCCGTGCAGGTCATGTTGTGCGTGATGACTGCAGAGGGCTTGGGTTGGAAACGTGTGGGGGCAGTCTAGAAAACTGGTAGGAGGCCAGTCCAGCTGGATGGAAGAAAGCCTGAAGGGGAAGAGACACCTAACCTTCCAGCAGATCCACCTTCCCTTGAACTCTGGCCAAAGTGGCATGAAAACCTGTGTTGAAGCACTGCTCGTCTGGAAATAGAAACCCAGATACATACGGAGACACTTTCCCAGCCGACCAATTTGTTGGTTCAGATTTCCTGTCCAAACAGACCTTATAAGCTATTGAGTATAGATTATACTTATCTACCCCTGCTCTCCTCTCCTAGCCTCTCTGCCCGCCGGCCCCTAGCTACCACCACCCCTCCTTGCCCTGTTCTGTGTGCTGCTTCTGGAAGCAGTTGCACTTCGCGGGGAAAACGTCAATAGGACAATAACGACAGAGGAGAGGCGACATTTATATCGACGAGATTTGTGGGCAAGATGATCGGAGCACAAGGCTTCATTTGGCCAACTTCCCGCATATTTCTTGACAACTGGACAGGCTCCATATAAAACGATTCCCAGGCCATGATTACTGCAGCCACCTATCAAGCGTGCCTGGTGACAGTAGTTATCTTCCTTGCTCCAAGCACAGCCTCCCAACCGTCCTGGGTGGTCGGAGCGAGGGGAGCACAAATACATGCCAACTGCTAGGCCGTGAACAAAAGAGAAATGTAGCCCTATGTCCAGGACCTGTTGGAAGCATTTGTTCCAGTCAAGATTTTGCATTTGTTCAGATCTGGAATAATAGGTGATTGACGCCTTCCCACAATGTGCTTTAACTCTCTTGGATAAATCGGAGCTTGTTTCTTGTTGTCATGGTTTTCAATAGGGTTCAATGGGATTGAACCACTATCGACTCTGCTTTACGTCTCCGGCAGCCCCGTCCATACAAATTTATTAGTTATGTCTTTTTAAATGAGATTAAATTGAAATGACGTGGCCGTCTTCGGCGGAGTGTCTCCTCCCGTGCTCGCCCTGGCACACCCTCCCCCGCCCTTGGCTCTCCGTGTCACCGCCGGGGCAGTCCGTAGCCGGCGGGAGGTGGGCGCCGGCCCGTCCCCCCCGCACCGCAGGTACGGCCACGCTCACTCTCCCCTGCCCGGGCAGCAGTGCCGATGGTTCCCTGTGTTGCCGGACGCCCCAGTACAAAAGGAGGCCGCGAAGTGCTTATTAATATCTTGACCTCGCAGGCAAACATTTGTTGGATNGAGTTTGCCAAGGACGCTTTAAAGAAAGTGCAAAAACTGTGCAAGGAAAAAAAGTCAGGATGAGAGAAAGAGAGTCTACTTCAGTGACCTCTCTTAGCCTTTTAATCTATTTAACATCCTAAGCCCATACTGATGTGTAGAAATAAGTAAATGGTACTCTTCAAGCCTTAAGAGCTCTTCAGCATCAAATATTTGCACTTACTCTTTGAGTTTTTCTCAAATAGCGCAAGACACATTCTCCTCGGACGGGCCGAGCTGTCTAAATACACCTACGCATTGTTAGCTGCGGGAAATAGTTCGCTTCAAAGGGAGAATGTAATAACCTGAAATGTTTCATCTCTTGTTTTGCTTGGGCCCTCGCTGCCCGGCCTATATTTGGGGGTTTGCCGGCTCAGATTTCACTCTCTCCTGCGACCCTTTGACGTTTGGGCAGAGGCAGCACTCTTTTCCCCACGGGACCCCGGAGCCGCAGTCCCCCTTGGGACGGCACCCTTGGACTGAGGGGTGGGTTTGCCTCTCTACGCTCTGCACAGGCCCCCTTGCCATCCCGCGGTGACCCCGCAAACGGCCTTCTCCCCTCCGGCAACCACGGGGGTGAGACGGAGCAGGCATCTCCCGGGGGATGCCACACGTACAAGGCAGCGCCCACGTGTGTGGTCCGCCGGCAGGGGCGATGGGAACCGCGGGGCAGCAGGTGACTCCTCGCGGTGAGCCCTTCTCCGTGGGCCCGCGGGCTGAGACCGTGCTCTTCTCCGTGGGCCCGACGGGGACGGCTGCTTGTGCCCGGCTTGACCAGTCTCTCCTGCTAAATCCGCAGAAATGCTGCCGCACCTCCTTCTCTTGTAAAAGAATTTCCTCACGTGTAGGGAAAATAAAACTCCACATCTAACACGAAAAACGCTTATCTGTTTCCACGTTGTTCGCAGCGCACTTTTCAGCCCGCTCGCCGGCCACAGCGCTTGGCTGCTGCTGCTGTGCGAGAGGGCAGCGACACGCAGAGCCGGACACTGGCCGTGTCCCCACAGCAGCCGCAGACGAGCGGAGCGTAGCGGGGCCCTGGCCTTCCGTTTGCGTGCGGGGCCGCGGCCACCCTGCAGTGCGGCCCGGTGTGCTGGTTTGAGGCTAATAGGAATATTTTAATGGAAAAAATTAGATCATAGGCTGTGAAAATAAAACAATGATGATGTCTGCTTCACACATAGGCTTGCTGAGATGTATAAAAACAAGGACACAAACATAGATAAGCAAGAGCCTCTCTCTGGCAGTCGTGTGTCTTCTGGGCTTCTGCTGTATAACCCAACTGATCATTCTGCTTCTAACCCTCCCTTGCCAATCCTCCAAACTCACCTTGCACGTAAGGGAGACCTTGGGATAAGGCAGAGGGGTGGGGATTAGGTGGAAGGGTGGTTGGGAGCCCCTCCTGGGGACTCTGATTTCTGGGAGGGGAGTTGTGTTTCTGTATTCCCTTTAACCTGTATATTTCTGTAAATATTCCTGTCTATTGTGTATATCTCTGCTTGTACATTGTGCTAAGCTGTAAATAGAGCTTCAGTCCTTAACTTCCAGCCGGCTGAGTCTAGTCTGAGCAATTTTCATAGCATGGGGCAGGGGGGGGAACTCCCAAACCATCACACCCGGGCAGCTCACACCTCGGCAAACTGGGGTCCTGGAGGGACCTCGAGGGGTTTCCAGGCCCAGGTGCGGTCTGGAGCTCTGGAGATATCTCTGGGAAGGACGGGACCACCTCGCTGGGGCTTCCTCCGCTCTTCTACCAGGCTCCCCTCCTCACCAGTTCCAGCCGGGAAAGTCGGGCAGTTAAAGACATCTCCGACCACCTGAGAAAATACTGGCGTTTGCTCTCTCTCTTCTTTCTCTTAATGGGTTCATTTATTTTGCTCAGTGGACTATTACAAAGCAGACCAAATACATGTATGTGGGATAAAGAAATTGAGCATTGCTCTGAAGCAGTTGGTTGTGTCTACACCTCACTACAGCAGGAAAATGGGGGGAAAAATCATTTAATTATTTCTATTAATAGAAGTGACCGCCTGGCTCTGGTTGATGCAGTCCTTACCTTAAGGAGGAACCCTCCCTAGCGCTGAGCCGGACGAGCGTGGGGCAATGCTCACAGCCAGGAGAAGCTTCTCGCTGGGAGAAACCTCCCCAGGCTGTGTTGCGGGATGGATACGTTTGTGGTATTAGGTTAAATCCTTGGGATAAAAGCTACCAAGACAAATATCTCTCCAGGCTGACATTCACAGAGAGGTTGATGACTGGGAATTGGGGCACAGAAAAACATCACAAAAAAGCCCATGCCGGATCTGGCAAACGAATCCCTGACTGAGAGCTTTCTTTCTCTAGAATGATGGATTTTAGTAATTTATTTGATCTGTGTAGAACATATCAGAGAGGGGCTTAAACTTGGTACTTTGACTTTACTGAAAACCTGACCTCACAGAATTCAATGGGAATTTTAGAATTTCGAATTTATTTTAAAACAGACAAAATTTCACTTTCTTAAAAAAAAAAAAAATCTCTATTTTTTCCCCAGTGATAAACATTTCCATAACTTCACACTCTTTACTTTTATCATTGTTTGAAAATAGTATCTCTTCTTTTTTACCAATAACCGGTTTTTTTTGGTATTATTTTATGATAAGCTGTTTGTTGTCATTTTGCTTTGCAATACATGTTCATTATGGTATGTTTTCTAATTAGGGCAATGCTGTGTGAGGAATGTAGTATTCCCTGTAGGAAGGCTTCCTTTCTAGATATATTTCTGCATGTTGTATTAGTCTCTCTTTCCCATCAGAATAATTTGCTTTTGGCGACAGCTTTTTCACTTGATAACAATCTACAACTTTTTCTGCATCTCCTTTTATTTTTTTTCATGACTCCTCCAATCTAAGCACATACATATATTTACTCTAACCTATTAAGATCCTCAACATATTTAAACTAAGCTTTTTTCTTTAAAAGCTAATTTCGAAGATTCTTATTCTCTGTTGTATTAACTTCCATCCCACTTGAATCACAACTCTGTCTTCCATCAGTTTTCTTTTGGTTTTACAGAACTCATTAATTAAATAATAATTATTAAATCTGATATGTGGAAAGCATTCTATCCAAGGCTTACACTTTCCCTGAAACTCTCAGTTTTCTGTTCTGCATTTAAACAAGAGACTTTATTCCTTGAAACAGGGATTACCCACACCAATGGTGGATTCAGAACCCAGCTTTTCATTTACTCTGTGTGATCATCCTGGAGGAATTATTTTGCAAATTGACTGCAAGCAAAGCAGCAGGGACAAGCCCTCCCTGTTCTCTGACTTGGTTTGGGACAGCTTGTGCAGAACCAGACTGGTGTGAACATGAGTTGTGCTGTCCAGCTGCCTGGACTTTCCTTCTCTTGGGTTCCTTGGAGCTAAGCTTTCAGGAAAGGCTGAGGGGTTGGGGCTTTTGCTTTCCTATCAGCACACTCTCAAGGGGACCTTTGCAAGCAGAAAATGGCCACTGGTGTTACCTGGGTCATGAAACTGCAGCAGTCATTCTCTCAGCAACTGTCTGGAGCGCAGATTCTGTACCAGCACCATGGTGATGCTGTTCTCCTTGCTCCTTTTGCTCCCACACTCAGGCTACATGGTAGGGGGGCAGGATCCAATTCCATCTGAAATACAAAGTGCATCCAGGGCAGGATGTGCTTGGACCTGGAGTCAGCTATTGTAGATGAAGTGTAGGGCACCTTCCTTTCCCTGTTGTAACACATCTGAGCAGGATATGCAGGCTTCAGGGTGTAGGAGATATGCCTAGAGCCCGAAGTGCAGCCAGTAGCACTGATGAACTTGAAAGGGGTTGCTGTAGATCACAGGCAGTGATTTTGACCAGGATATTTTTGAGTGTTTAGGTGTGTAACTCTTCTTTATTTCAGTGACAATTACATCCCTAAAGCCCATTGAGAATCTGTCTCCCAAAGTGAAGTGGGTGGCGATGGTTGTCCCGTAGCCAACCATAGCTTCAACAGACCTTCAGAAAGACCAAAGGCATTTTGCACTTCAGGCAGCTCGTGAGGGTATATATTGGATTTCAATGTATAATTCTCTGTTCTGCACTGTAAGATGTCAACTACATTTTAAAGTATTCATTACATTCTACTAAATATCCTTTATTGGTTAAATTGTATTAAATTCTCATGCGTAATTTCTATTAGAATAAATTTTCCAGCCAATATTATAAACTTTCAAAAGATCCTTTTGTTATTTTTGTAAGGCATTATTTTCTTCCTCTGTGACATGCCAGTTCACCAAGAGGTAGCAGTGTTTTGGCTAAATGCAAGCTAGCTTACTGCCTGTCACATGTGCTGATTGGTGAGCAGGCTGCTGCCAAGCCAAATATTTGTTTCCTGTTAGTGAGGCACTAAGCTGGGCTTTTTCTCAAGCCATTAGGTTTCACAAACCTCCTATGATAATAATTAATTTTCAGACTTATCATCTATCAGATTTGGCTGAGGCTTTATTTTGCAGATGGCAGACAGGAAATAAGATTGTTTGAGCCTTGTACTCTAGAAGTTAAGTTAAAAAGACACTCATAGATTCCAACTGAAAAGGTTAAAGAAACCACATCAATGGCTGTTTCCAGAACTGAAAGATTCAGTATTGCAAGCAAAAAAAATATGAGCACAGAAAGTCAATGCTACAATTACAGTCCGCAGATTCTTGTCCTTTCAGGCTGAATTCTCCTTTCACTTACTCACTGCTGACTACAGCTGTTTTAAAAATGTTGAGTAAAGTAATTCTACTGACTTGAAGAGAGATCACCTGAGTGAAGCCACACAATAAATGACAGAGACTGTACAAGAAGGTACCACAAAGAAGTTTGCAGAGGAATGAAACACTAGAAATAAAAGCTCAGGTTTGACTATAAATGGGCCAAATTTCAGATCCAAATGTCATCATGTCCAAATACGATTAAAAATCCATGTCTGATTTTTTTCAGCTTTGTCCTGCCTTGATAGTGAGCTTTTTTCCACCACCCCCTACAAATATAAAGAAGGTTGTTTCAGGTTTGTAGGGCAAGAAGTTATAGTTTATTTTCACATACAGCAAACTCTGAAAGTAAGAATCAGCAAATGGCACACATTAAATTCTATATATTTTATACATGCAAATGCATACACACACTTTGGATGCTCATCATTTAAAATACTAATAGACTATAAACCTCATTCATCTTCTTTTCTTCCTCAATGCCTATCTCCACAACGGTCTTCTGTTTTTCTTCCCTTCTCTCAACCAATATTTTAGTTCTTTTTTGCCCTCATTTTTCTCTTCTCACAATTTCCACTGTAAAACTTATTTGCAGTCATTTCTGACAGTAGCATCAAGTAGTGAAGATAGCCTACTATCAGAAGGTGCATTAAGAAACCATAAGGATATGAGGTAAATTCTCAATTTTGATGCAGTTTCTTAAATGCCTTTAATAACCAGAACTGAACAGCAAAATTTCAAAAGATCCACAAACAATCCCAGACTGGAATATCTGATTATGAGACAGTAGCTGAAAGTATGTTTTCAAGTATTACTTTAAGCTCATGATCAGAGAGCCTGGTAAAGTCACTGGGCCTGATTCTGCTGCTACCATTAATTCTTAGCCTTAAAGGACTATGAGGATTCCAATCCTCATAGTTTGATCCAGATACATCGGATCAGTTGTTTAATTGAATTAGTTGAAAATCAGTTTATGCAACTGCTTTCACATACAGTGATAATATAAATTTCTCCTTAAGTTGTTTCCTCAAAGATTCTTTCCACAGTAATTACCAAAGCCCAACTTGAGCAAGATGGCAACGTGGCCTGAAGGACCATGGATTTTAGGAGAATGGAGGAAGAGCTAAAACCTGACTTTGGTTCTGCCACTAAGGACCATGCATTTGAGGAGAATGAAGGAAGAGCTAAAACCTAACTTTGGTTCTGCCACTCTCATCTCACTTGGCTTTGCATCCTTGATCTATTTTCTTGCCTTTAAAATATGGCCAGCTACCTCATATAACTTTTGTTGCTGTGTATAGTGTGACTAGTGAGCATCCATAGAGTACATTAACCACATAGAATGCTGTCAAATAAGTACTCACACAAGACTGCAGGGACTCACCATCCAGCTCATGCTTCAAAGCATCTGTGCTTAGCTCTGGACTGGTGTATGTGCTGTGCTTTTTGTTAAAGCCGTTTAAAAGGCCACAGTTCTTAAGGCAGAGAAGTGATGAATCATGTGTGGAAGCAGCTGCCACAAAAAGACTGCAAAAGTTATTTGGGGGTCTGCAGACCCAATGACATCATGTCAAGTAATAGCTTCCAAAATGTGACTGCTGAAGCTCCTGTGAAAGATCCAGGAGCAATTTCTCATCAAGTTTTCAGCCAGATAGTAACACTGTTAAAAAAGGAAAGAACAATTTTTGTCGCTGGGCAGAAATTAACAATGTAGGGAAATCATATTTACTTCCACACCACTTCAGCCCCACTTGTTTGTGTGCTCCTCTCCTACTGCAGCTTTGTGCTGGTGCTCAGCTGTTGAGCACACCACTGCTGCCTTGTCAGAAGCTGATGTTTGTGAATACTCAGTCATACTTCTGGGGATTTTTTGACTTTGAGTGGACTTGTGTTGATGATTTAGAGTCATGTACTCCTTTTGAGGTTACTGCGGGCAGGGGCGGCGTGCACTGGAGAGCAGTTTGAATCCCTGTGAATGCAGAAGCAACAACCAGCAAATCCTCCAGTGGGCTTGTCAGAGGAGGAATTTGCTCAGGCTTCAGACAAATCCCAAACAAACAGACTATGTGAAAAAGGGAGGACAGAAAGCCAAGGAGCTGGAAGAGCACACAATACCTAACAGTGAATAAATAACTGCTGACTGTCCCCATCTCTGCCATCCTTTTTGAGCTGATCTCAGAGTTCATCTATACATCAGCTGCTTGCTTTAGGAGTCTTTAGTCTTCTCCACACACACAGTTTTAATCTCAGCTGAATCATTTTCTAATTTCTTCACCGAGTGGTTGTGTGCTGACATCTTTCCAAAATTAAAATGATTGAAACTAATATCTCTGGGCATCATGTCCATGATGACCTCTTAGGTTTTTGTAGGACAAATACTAACTGCTTTAAACACTTGTTAGAGCAGTTTACTTTTTTTGGGCATTGCAACTAAGTGAGACCTCTCACCAAAATTCTCTAAGTCATGTTAGTCCCAAAATCAAGTTCCTAATTCTGGTGCTGGGTATTGCATGAGTGTATAAAAAAACAGTTTCAGTTTTTTCTTCCTCATATTGCAGCACTTAAGCCTACTGACAGGAAGGAAGGACAGTGGATGATTAATTTCAAAACAAAACATTCCTGCCAGCCCTCTGCAGCTAAATGGAAGTTGTGGTGGCTGAGGCATTTATGAAGAATACTTCAAAGTGAGATATATTTACCCCATGATAACACTCTATTACCATGACATTCTGTGGTATACCTTTAATAATGAGTAAACTTTTGTGTAATAGTTTTCATACGATGGAATTTGTTCCATCAGTAAAATAAAGTTCCATTACTATTTCTGGAGCAGACACGTCCCAGTCTTTGGGCTTGTTTTGTTTTGATTTATACTATGCTTTCTTTCCCTGTTCCTCATTCAGTCAACCAAACCACCCATTGATTAACAATTGAGTTAAAATTCCAGCTTACATAATTATGCCCAACATCAAAAAAGGTTTGCAGAACAGAAAATAATGATTAATGGCACTGGTTTTAGGAAATTGACTTGTTCTGTGAATTCTGATCTGTTACACTGATTTAACAGGCATTTAAGGTTAAAGAGTTAATGTAAGATTGCAGCATCCATATTCAACCTGATAAATATTTTTAGTTCCTTTACAGTAGCAGCTGGTTTTATTGTTTTAATCAAAGAAATGTTTTGTAAAGCTCTTTTGTGCTTTGGTCCGTAGCAAATGTTTACTTTAGAGTAGGAGAAGGTTTGTCTGTGCTCACATAGTTGCATTATGCAGACTCTCCTGCTGTACTGGCGAGGGGGGGTGGGGTGTGGAAATTTGAAGAAAGAAAATAAAAATGAAATGACAGAGGGGGAAAAAGCAAACACTCTTTGTAGTGCCTTCTCTTGCAGACACATCTCAAAATACTAAAGAGAAATGATGGGGGGAAAAAGGGTGTTAGGAATGGTTCTTCAGAAATCCTCATGATTTGCATCCAGCTAACAACCAATGAGCACAACTGTGCCTTGCCTTTGGATTTTAACCACAGAGAAGGTAGTAGTGTCAGTACTGTTAAGAGGCGACGGGGCCATGTGCACAATAGCTGAAAGAGCGACCACCCAAAGTGACACATTGCAGTACTGAAGATGTACAGAGACCTGTATCAGTTGACCTCAGCCCGTGACCAGTAAAGAGTCACTAACTCAGAAAGGTAACCTGGGCTCTGCTTTTCAATGGCTTTGTAAATCAGCATAAGCACCTTATAAGAAATGCAAAACTTTCTTGGTAACAAGTGTGCCTGAGATGAGATTGGAAGGCTGGGGGGTCCTAGGAGCAGACCTCTTGCAACAGGCAGAGTCCCTGCTAGTCTTTTTTTATGGTACCTGAGATGTCAGGCAGCAAACAAGTCAGATTGCTGGGAAATGCTGCATTTCGCAGCCGAAAAGGGTATGTGTGCATCTTCTGATTGCTTGGGTCACCAAAATTAGGAGGCTCAGAATTTGCCATCAGGAATCTTGAAATGGAGATGGAAAAACAGGATAGAAGCCTTATTTCTACAGTGTCAGCAAGACAGTAAGAACATGCTTTAACACCCACAAAAGCAGATCTTAAGCTTCCTTGGACCTAGAAAGGTATTTTATGCCACTGGGTGATTCCGAGCTAGTCTTTTCACACTCTGAGCAAGTATTTGTCTTGGGACATAGAGAAAAGATACTGATTTGCTTAAGTAACATTACAGTTTGTTGTGGGTTTTGATCTTCAGAGGATTTTAATTTGTTTGGATGTCACAGCTGTACTGCAGCTGCAGGCAGAATAATCTCTGTCTTTCTTTAGTGTCAACAGTAACATTTTTAGAAATTTCCTGTTCTGTCTTGTTTGGGTCTTTTATTTCTTCTGGCTTTTATTTTCTGTAATTAATCTTTGTATGCAGAATGTTTAAGTTTGCATTCTTCCTGCCTCATTTTTGATCCATGTGTGCTCTGCTTGGTATTTCACTTCTGCAGTGACCACTACAGCAACATATTCCCTTTTCCTCTTCCAGATTTGGATACTCAGCCTCCAGAATTAACCTATGATTAGCATGTGAAATGCGTGCTACATTTTGGATGCCACACACAGTGAGGGAGGGTCTGGCTCACTGCGTCTTCAAATTATTCTTCTGCATCCAATCCAATCCAATCCAATCCAATCCAATCCAATCCAATCCAATCCAATCCAGTAATCTGAGTTATGTTAACTATGAAACATAGTGCAACAGGGAACCAGAGCCTGGATTTTCAGTCCATTGTGAAGATGTAATGTTCTCTGGCCAACTTGATGTCTAATAGATTTTATTAGCATAAAATAATTACATTTGTGCAGGTCTTCTGTACCAACTCAAATATACTAAAATCATTATTGACTAATAAGCTCTCAACACTTTTTAGAATAAGCTCAGTGCCATCTCTTCAAAACAAAACACTCCCCCAGCAGAAGCAATAAGAGAAAGAAAATACAAGTACACCTATACTCTATTGGACAAATAGTCATGGAAAGAAAGTGAATATCGAGGGGGTTTTTTTTTTGGACATAAAACCAGATTCAGACTATGTGTATATCTCTATAGCCCCACTGACTCTGTGGAGCTACTCTGATTTAAAGTTAAGTTGCTTCCTCTTGCTGTTTTATTCCTTCCTTTATTGCCTTACCATGCCAGACTTACAGAACAGACAGGAGAAATGAAGGCTTACAACACTTGAAAATGAGCTGAAATTTTGCAGTAGTGGTTAAGTGTTTAACTGCTCGTCAAGGTTAACAATGTGTTTAGTGTGTGCACATGAGGGAAAAATCTTAAGCAAGTGGATTTACAGAAACAAGCCCTTGCTAGATTGAGAGTATAAAGGTCTATAGCTACAAGTTGGAAGATAATTGCTTGGAAATATTGCTATAAAAATAAACCATAAACCTTCACGACCAGCTTCAGATAATGTCATGGGAACAGGCTGCATGCCAAGAAACAGCAGGGAAGGTAGGAGCTAGCACTCGCTCCTCTGCATCCAGCGGCACTCCAGCACAGGCTGTCCACTCCCAGCCCAGCTGGGTGCCCCAGCCAGGCTCTTCTGCCCAGAAAATTGCATCACCCAAATGGGAATAAGGCCGAATAGGATCAGGCACCACAACATCTAGACTCTGCAGCATCTTAAAGGAGGGATTGTAAATTGAGTTTCCATCCTCAGTTCAGAAAATGTCTTGCTACCTCTTAATTTTTTTTCCTTTCCCTCTATTGTCATATATAACCATCCCATGACATGACAGCTGTCACACAACACCAGGCTCCTGTAGTCTGCAATAATACAGGTCCATAAACTTTTATTTGTCTATAAACTTATTTGTCCATTCCTACAGAGCTGTTTAAAGAGATAATTGTCGTTAAGAGGGTATAAATACCCTAAGGCTGGTAAAGGCAAATTGCCATTTGGGGCTTGAGGAATGACAACACACTGAAGGCTGCAGTATGGGCAAAGGCAAATTGCCATTTGGGGCTTGAGGAATGACAACACACTGAAGGCTGCAGTATGGGCAAAGGCAAATTGCCATTTGGGGCTTGAGGAATGACAACACACTGAAGGCTGCAGTATGGGCCCAGCCTGTAGGAGTTTCTCTCTGGAAGGTATTTGCAGTAGGCTATGTTCCTTCAACCTGTGGATAAGACAGTGCTAGGGATTCTGTTCTTTTCCTACCATGGTTTTTGGTTTTTAATTTTGCTTGCCATCCCTTTGCTCCTAGAATGCAGTAAACAGCAAGTAAATGGCATAATTTCTGCATTTGCAAGTTTGAACTTCTCTTCCTCTCCAGTTTTTTTTACCTGGGACATAATTTGGGAGATGTTTTAGCCTATTCAAAAAGAAAAAAAAAAAAAAAAAGGATTGGTAGAGTTACCATCCAGCATAAATATTTTAGAGGAGTTATACAGTTCAAAATATTACATTTACATCAGAAACAATGTGTTACCCTCACTGTAATTCTTATTCAAGGTCACTACACAAGCAAATATTTTCAAGTATTTTCAACATGTGTTTTTTTCAGATATAACAGAATAAAAAAAAAGTGCTATAATATTGCCCCTAAAGGTGGATCAGTTATAATCATATTATAATAGATAACCTGGCTTCTAATATCCTTTTGGGAAATAATGTTCTGCAATGATAAAATTCTAAAAATGAAACTTTTTTTTTTTTTTTTTTGTGGATGAGTTTCCTTTATGTTCATATGATGCCAGGACAAGGGGCTTTAAAGGAAAAAAAAATCAAATTACTATAAATCTCTGAGAGTCACTGACCATACAAAGACTTCATCCCTTTGCTCTGACAATATAAAATGCCTTTCCAGGACATCTGCATTGTGTTTGTATCCACTTTAACTTGTGTGTTTATTGTCAAAGCGAGGCCTTTGGTTTAAACAACAATCTGCACATCTCTCTTGTACGGTAATGCAGTATCAAATTCCAGACCTGAAGAATGAGCATTGTTTGTAGGGCTCAAATAAAATGTTAGTGGTGAATCAGGGGTATTGGCTGAGCCTTAAATGCCATGAGACAGTAATTTTGAATGGGATTTTAGGAGGGAAAATGTTGGCTGAAGTTTTGGTGTGACTTAGTCATTTGATCCTGTTCAGAAAGATTGACAAACTGATCTGGCAGGTTATTTAAAGGCCTATAAAGCCATATATTGAGAAAAATACCAACTCTTGTTAAATCTGCTGGCTTGAACCTTCAGCAGCAACATGAAATCCTTCAAGAAATGAAGCTCACTGGCAATCCTCTGATACGCAGTCCCATGGCAGAAGAAACAAAAGAGATGAATCCAGCCTGACAGTGATTCAGAATTAAACAGTACATTTTTGAGACCTCCAATAAAATAAATTGAAGGAAACAGCTCTTTTCCCAGTGAGTGGAGGGTTAATGGCCCAGTGAACCCTGGAGTCAGCAGCCTGTATGCCACTGACTAATCCTCTTTACCCGAAGACAGTAAGGAGCTCAGAGAATGAGGGCTTGTGAAAATGCATCTATGTTTCTGTTGTGCATGTTCTGTGCACAGGTATTATGCTGCCTTCTCTAGGGTAGGCCATCTGGCATAGACAGTAAAAAATCATGTAGATGTTAGAGGCTCTGCATGGGACAAGTAAACCACGGGGATCTGGACATGTGGAGAGAACAGTCTGGTTTAACCCTTTCTGCATGTCTTTCTTTGTAACAATCTGTAATATGGCAGCATAAAGACAACAAACACAGAAGAGGAATCCTAGCAATACTTGCTTTTAAACTGTCTTTCTTTTCCATACAAGGTCCTTTAAGACTGGCAAGTAAAAACCTCTTGTCAACCTTCCAGTCTCTTTATTTCTCTGTCTCTGCAATGTGTTCTCTCTCCTTGCATCCCTCTGAAGCCTGCTGCTGACTCTCGTTGTCTGGAGACTCACTGGGATTCTAACACTTTATCTAAATTGCTTGGTGGAAAAATATCAGAATGTTTAATTTCATCAGCTTGAAGTGCTTTGCTTCTCTCTGGTTGAAGCATCTCAATTCAGCTGTAATATTTTGACTTTAGTAAAAAATAACAAAATACTCTGAACTGTAAGCATTGAAGACAATTCAAAAAGACAGAAGCTAGCTGTGGATGTCTTTCAGGGTTATTGCATCTTGTGAGCAGTTTTTACTTTTTTATTCTGATTCTAAGCAAGAGGAAAACTTTACTTTTTTTTTTTCCTTAGAAGTTTCCCCCAAAAGTTTGAAATGGAAATTTCAAATTTTATTCTGTTCTAATAAAAATAGTTATTGCCTAACCACTGATTGCTCAAATTAAAATCATGGTTGCTTCCCCCAGAATTTAGCCTTTTGATTATCACTGATCATACCATGACACACAAATGGACAAGTTTCTGCAAGAGAATTTCTCACCACGGTCAACAGCTTTAAAAACATTGTGGAAACTTGCATTTGTCTTTTCCTCATCACATCTATCTTGGATTTAAAGCAGATCTTACAACCAAAGTCACTCAACAAAATGAACTCTAAGGTATCTTGCTTTTTTTTTTCAGTTCTCCAAAGTGGACAGCTAAAAGCTTGTCCAGTCTCCCTGTGTCAGCATGAGATTCAAACACACAGCTGAGTGGTCTGCCTCCTGTGCACCTTAGGATGATATGTACTCTTCTCCTGTCTCAGCTGGCTGCAGGATCCCTAGACTACAGGAAACCACCTAGGGCAAAGACAGTGCTCTTTGTATTTTGTTTTAGCCCTGTTCCCATCATGCTGTCCAACTCCTCATCACCTATCACCATGCAATGATACCAGTGTGTGAGCCTCCCAGCCCTCCTCTCCTCCCAAGCCCTGTGTAGGACCATACAGAAGCAGGTTGGGTAATTCCGAGTAAGCTGTGAAGTCTCTGTCTGGCACCTGAAGAGTTTCTCTAACTAAAAGTATAAATACAGACTTCAAGAGCATGTATCACAGTATCACAGTATCTCCAAGGTTGGAAGAGACCTCAAAGATCATCAAGTCCAACCCATTACCACAGACCTCGACACTAGACCATGACACCAAGTGCCACGTCCAAACCTACCTTGAACACCTCCAGGGACGGTGACTCCACCACCTCCTTGGGCAGCCCATTCCAGTGGGGAATGACTCTCTTGGTGAAGAACTTTCTCCTCACCTCGAGCCTAAACTTCCCCTGGCACAGCTTGATGTACAGGAAGCAAAACCAACCTCAATTCAGTAATGCAACTTCTGTCCTAGAAGTGTCTAAATACTGCAGTCAAGTCACATAAAATTACCTTCTAGCTAGACAACAAGGCACCTCATGTCATCCCAATATTCCATAAAGTACTTCAGAGTCAGAGCACAGATATAATTGTTCTCAAGTGAGCAAAGCTACACAGTGGAGCCAAGCAGGCCACCAGCCTTGTGTCACAGCCACCACCCTTATATCACAGCCCAGAGAAGGTTGACTGACACCCCAACCTTTTCCAGATTTTCCTCTCCAGGAAAACAAATAAACAAACAAATCAACCAATCTACAAAACCACAAAACAAAACCCCCACAAACCAAACCCCCCAAAAACCCAAAACCCTCAAAAGCTACAACAAGCAAACAAACAAAGCAAGCCCCAACCAGTTCCAGTAAATAGCTACTAATTGAGGACAATCTACTATCCAAAGCTGAGTGGCTGACCGAAGCTCATGAGACTTCAGAGGGGTGAAGAGCCCTTTTGCAGTTGAGGGAGGAGCATAAGGTAGTAGAATGGTTTGGGTTGGAAGTGACCTCCAAAGTTGTTCATGAATAGGTGTCTGTTTTTCCTCAGCTGGTTCAGCTTCTTCTGATTTTGTTGTGACTCAATCAAACAGAGGCTGAGGGAGATGGAGCTCTTTGGAGAGGAGGAGACTGAGTGGTAATCTCATTAATGTTTATAAATATGTAAATGGCAAGTCCCAAGAGGGTGGATCTGCTAGGTGATGGCCAATGACATCACATGGGACAACGTGTGGAAGTTGAGACATATGAAGTTCCATGTAAATATGAGGAAAAAAATTTTCACTGTGAGGGTGACAGAACACTGGAACAGGCCACCCAGAGGGGTTGTGGAGTCTCCCTCTCTGAAGATATTCAAGACCTGCCTGGATGCAATCTGGTGTGATCTGATATGGGAGATCCTGCTCTGGCAGGCAAGTTGGACTAAATGATCTTTCAAGATCCCTTCCAGCCCCTGACATTCTGTGATTCTGTGAAAATAAATTGCTTTAAAATCTTACCTGCAGTTACAGCTTCTATGGACTCAGCAATGCTTAAAGTACATTGGACCACATTTATCTTTGTTTGATTTCTGTTTACTTCAGGTGACTTTTGAAGTAAACAAACAAACAAACAAACAAACAAACAAAAAAGGAGGAAAAAAAAAACCAACAAACAAACCTGAACAGTGAATATTGGTAATTGTGAAAAAGAAAAACAAAAAAGTGAGAAATAGTATTTTATGTTGTTGTTGTTTTTTTTTTAACATAAGCACTTAAAATAAAGTTAAATTGATGCTACTACTCTTGCTTTATTTCAATCCTTCAAAATGGTATTGCAGAATTTATTTTATTGCAGATATTTTGTTATACTCACAAGGCTCAGACTGAGACTAGATATTCTATTTTCTAATGTAAGATCTTTCTTAATGTGGAGGCATGCCAACAAAAGAAGGATTTATTGATACACTTTCACATGGACCGTAACTCTTTCCACAGCCTCAAGGTGTTTTACACTATATAACATTTATTTATTTTAAAACTATCTCTAGGTTCCTAGCAGGAGTTTATAGATTATAATTAAAATATATATAATCCATTTTTGGTGCTTGAAGTGGAAAAAGAAATAATTTCTGGTTTTAATCCTCTTAGATTATTTCTCTCTCTACATAGATAGATAGATAGGTAGATAGGTAGATAGGTAGATAGATAGATAGATAGATTAGATAGATTAGATAGATAGATAGATAGATAGACAGACAGACAGACACACACACACATATATACATTTTGATGGTGTTTTTTATTATTATTTGTTTGTTTGGGGGTTTTTTTATTTGTTTTTTCCCCTGGAGCAGAAAACTGTGAAAAGAAAAAGGTTTTTTTTCAGTCTCTTCAGTATTTTATAAAATATCTAGTTTTGGCTAATTATTATATTATATTATATTAT
>WBNM01019877.1:0-27929 GCA_013399055.1 Ramphastos sulfuratus
CCCTTCCAACACCTAATGTTCTACTTACATGAAGCTCTTTTCTTGTTAGGAGGTATTTTGATCTCTTTCTGGAAAAAAAGCTGTAGTAACAAGAAAGACAACATAGTCTTTCTTGCTTTTTATACTTCAGCTGACTTAATTGAATTTTTTTTTTTTTTCCCACTCTGGATGTGTAAGCAAAGCCTGGAGGGTTTAGTTCTCATTAGTGCTTTGCGTAGGAGAAGGATGAGGAGGCAGCTCTTCCACTTTGCTTTGGGTTTTATGAATGTAAACTAATCAGAATGTTTTACTTAGTTCAATGCCCTTTCTCTGGCAGTGAGCAATAGTAGATACAAGAAAGTTTAGAGAGAATGATCAAACCTCAGGTCAATCTTCTCTGCAATTCCCAAGAAAAAGCGTTGTACAGATATGAAATGCTTTGGGTTTTTTTCCTATTAGGGCTTTTATTTCATTCATTCATACAGTCAGAAGTTACTTTCAAGTACAGAGACTCCACAAAGATACTCATCATTAAATAGCTACAGCCTGTTTTGGAATGGGAAGCAAAATATTTTGTGTTAAGCTTAACTTTTCACTATGACAAGGGAGATGCTCTGTGATTTCTTTCACGTTTTTCATTCTGCATTGTGACATGTAAATGCATAAAAGCCCATTTTTTTCAAGTGATACAAGATTCACATTAAAAAAATAATTCTTTTTTTTTTCCATAGAATGTAAGGTTGGAAGGGACCTCAAGGAGCATCTAGTTCCAATCCCCTGCCATGGGCAGGTACACCTCCCACTAGTACAGGTTATTCAAGGCCTCATCCAACCTGGCCTTGAACACCTCCAGGGAGGGAGCAGCCACAACGTCCCTGGGCAACTCTTTCTCTTCTGAGAAAGAGTTTAAAAATTTATGAAAAAGGTGCTTCAGTTCACACTGACATTTTTTTTTTTCCTCTCCTCAAGGTTCAGAATCTTAAAACAGTTCTCGATGTAGTTTACTCTGCTAAGATGTTTTGTTCAGCTCATATTCTAGCAATCTCTTGGCAGGCAGTTCTGACATGAGCAGATTTCCCAGCGAGGACTGGAAAGAGCATCTTTATTCCCCATTAAATCTAGTAACTTAGTGGTAGAGAATTGGGTTTTGTTCTAAGTAGCAATAAAAGGTGTTCCTACAAATGAACTGTGCGAGCGCTTGCACAGGACGCTCACATTTGGCCTAGGAATGCTGGTACATAATGTTCTCGGGAAACAGTCTGACCCATTGTAAGGTTGGTGAGAAAATTTCATCTATTCTTCTGAAATAAGCTTTGTCACAGTGTCTGCCAGATTTTCTGTGCTTCCTTCTAGCAGCAATTAGATTGTCTGTCTTATCTCGAGAGCTCAGCCTGTTGCACTTCACACACTAGTTCCTGTGTTGAGTTCCGCAGCAAATGTTTGACCAAAGCCTGTGCAGTGTAAATTTTGAAGAGATGACAGGATCCTTGTTCTGGGCTTTCTCCTTGCCATTAAGTATTTCTGCTCCTTTGTCCACTTCCAGGCTTTACAAATCTGTGGGATACAATCAGGAGAGAATGAATGGCTGTGAGAAAGCTGAAGTCTGATCCTTGCTCTTTCTTTGCAGTCGGATGCAAGATTGTAGCCTTCCCCCAGCCCATTTCCCTCTGTTCCACAAAACACTGAAGGGCCACAGTTAGTGCTGAGCTGAGTCTGAACAGTTAAAGCCTGTAGAAGAAGAGCAGGCTTCTAAGCAGTGTGCTGGCCTTCACCAGTGCATTCATATTGCTTCCAGTCAGCTCATCCCTCGTAGCACAAAGGTGTGTATGGTGCAGGCTCATGTACCAATAAAGGTTTTCTAGTCTCTGTCATATTCTACACTACACAGAAGTAGCCTCATGTGGAGAAAGTGGTGAATTTTCCAGGCTGGTTTTCATATTTGCCAAAAGCACGCTGGGCTTGAGCAATGATTCTAATTAAGTATCTGTTAAATCTTTAAAACTGTTATATTGAAACTTTGCACCCATGCTGCTTGGCTCATTTGTGTTATCTGCCTGAAAATAAATCCAGTTTATGATTTGCTGTGTGAATATCAATTGCCAGCTGCTTTGAATCACATACAATGCAAAGGGCCTTGCACAAAAACTGCAGAGCGCTCTCCAATGTCTGTGAAATAAAGAGCAAATCTTTTAAAAGCACAGAAACTCAGTGAATAAATTATTGTTATTAAAAAGAGAGCAAATAATGTGTGAAGAGCAAGATCAGTCAACATTTATGAAATTTCTTGAGTAATGTAAGCTGCAAAGAAACTTTCCTCAAAGCAAAACAAGCTGGAATAGAGTTACATCATGAGTAATGAGCTGAGTGAGTGATGTAAGCAAGCAGAGATTTATTTTGGATTGATTTAACAAGATGTATTCATCCTAACCTTCTTGAACCATAAATGTCTTGTGACAGTATGCTAGATAGAGCATTTCACTTCATGGGTTATCCAATCTGCTATTTTTCATCAGTTGCCTTATACACAATGTAGGAAAAAAATGGAGAAAGTGGTGGGCAACTTATGAGAACAACCAAATTGTTTAATTAGCAAAGGCTAAAATGACTTGCAGGTGGCTGTTAGAGAATTTCAGAGTCTCTTTCTCTGTTTTTAATGTAATGTTTTCCATTGAAATTATTTCACAGGTTCAATTAAAAAGATTTCATGATACCCTCTTCTGTGTCAGATTATTTATCTGCCACTAGGAGGTAAGCTGTTTAGGATTTTTTTTTTTGTTGTTATATATTTGACATGTTCCAGTAGTAGTTTCCATTTTCACTCTCAGAATTGACTTTACTGAAACAGAGTCCTCTGGCAAAAGATCAAGAGGACCCAACCCACTGTTTTGTTTTTTCATTCCTGGTCTGAGTATGGAATACCTGTTACAATGGCTTTTTGAGTGCTCCTTTGCACTGGCATAAATGTCTACTGGAAAAAAAAATTGGTGTGTACCTGTATAGATGTGAATTTTATTTTAAAAAAAAGTGAAATATAAGTCCAGTTTAAAAATCTCATTGTGAGGAGGTAAAAATGTACAAAATTGCTCTTATGGATAAAGGGTGATTTCCCCAATTCTTTTTTGCATGCTTGAGGGAAACTTACAGAAATTTGGTTATCCTTCAATCTATGTTTACTGGAGGTCTTATTCCATCTGGAAACAGAGCTCATTCAAACAAATGACTCAAGGACAGAAATTAAATACAATTTGAGACAGTTCATGCTAATTCAGCAGCTGACAGAGAGAAAGGGGAGAGGAAGAGGAACTTTTATTTTTTTTGCACACACGTTGTGCCTAACATATATATTTAATTTGATGCCCTTATGAAGTTAAGCTTTGGGAAAAGTTACATTAGACTCCAAAAAATATCTGCACCAACCACATGTCATTTATTTTGTAGCAGAAACTAGATGTATCAGCTAAGAATAAAGCCATATCACTTCATGCTTTGCAAAAGACATGATAGCAGCAAACAGTCCCTGTCTCAAATGATTTGCAGATAGCAATCACAGCTCATGTGAGCAAAACTCAGCTATCTTTGGGCCTACTGACTTATAACTGCCAACAATGCAATAATGTATGCTACAGGGCATATGGTAAATGTTTATCTTTAAATTCCTTGTCTTGGGTATTATTAGCTGTATTGCCATGGAAGTACAGGCCCCGGTCTAGATTTCCTGCTGCTTCATTTATGTCTGAAAAAAAATGCTGATGCCATGGAATAAAAACCTCTGACCATGTGACTGCCTCAATATAAGAAGGTCTCACTTCCTCCCCTCCCCTTCCAGACCAGTTCTTCCTGTACTTTGGGTTTTGAATCATCATTCTGTGATGTGAATCATCAAACTCTTCTGCCTCTGCTCTCTCCATGGCAGTTGAGTTTCGCAGTACAAGTGATATTCACTAAGTACAAGTATTGAGAAATGATAAAGGTATGAAAGTTCATGCCACACAGCACTAGGGAAGAAGGAGAATAGCTGTACTCCTTGCTTTAGGAAAGAATGACAGATGCACAGAAATTGGGCTACTTGCTGATGATTACCTGAAGAGCCTTGTGCTGGTTTGAGCTAATTGGAATATTTTAATAGAGAAAATTATATTATAGGCTGTGAAAAGGAAACAATGGTGATGTCTACTTCACTCATAGGCTTGCTGTGATGTTTAAGAAAGAACTCAAAACAAAAAGATAAGCCACTTGGGCTTGTCAGTGTCTGTGGGGCACGGTGTCTGTGGGGCACATTGTCTGGGGCTGTCTAGCAGCTTCTGGCTTCTCCTCTCTGCCGAGTAACCTCACTAACCACTTTTTTTCTTCTAATTCCTCCTCTGGCCGATCCTCAGAACCTTGGGGTAAGGTATAGGGGTGGGGAGAAGGTGGAAGGGTGGTTGGGAGCCCCTCCTGGGGTCTCTGATTTCTGGGAGGGGTGTTGTGTTTCTGTATTACCTTTACCTTGTATATTTCTGTAAATATTGCTGTATATAGTGTATATATCTGCTTGTACATTGTGCTGAGCTGTAAATAGAGCTTCATCTAAACTTCCAGCCGACTGAGTTTTAGCCTGGGTCATTTTACAAAGTGTGGGGGGCCGAGTAACTCCCAAACCTACATCAAGCCTGCAGCACAGGTTCCAGCAAACTTCTCTTTCTGCAGTTGCTCCGTGGCTACGGGCTAAAAGGGCATGTTAGGTCCTATCATAGGTCTTGGCACACACACAAATGCTCAGAGTATTTGAATACAGTTTTTGGCACCTAACTGCCTTGCTAGGAAAACCTCAGCTATGACTAGATTAAGGAGTTTGTTGCTTAGTATTAGCTGTCAGGGTGAAACAGTTATTGCTGTCACAATGCTAAATGAGTTGGGTGGAGATGGAGATCAATTGCTGGACACATTAACAACAATATTATCAAGAATTAAAAAAAAAAACTCTTTTGAGAAACAGCATATGCCTTGTTATTGTGCACACTTGGATGGAAGGTACAGAACACATAGATCAAACTATAGTTTAGACCTTGATCAAGAGCATCATTGTTATTTAGCTGCATTCAGTGAGAGTCAAAGAGTAAAGAACTCATCTATATTTCTTTAAGCTGAAATTGTTTTATTCCAATATGTGACTGGAACGTTATTCAAGTATATTGGTTTATTGGCATATGATTCATCTGCTGACATGGTTTCTGTTCTAAAAAAGTTAGTAAGCAAAAACCATTCTATAAATTACTTTTTCCTGGTAACTTTCTTGGCATAGCTTATTAAGAGAACTTGGATTAATGGTCCAAGAAATTGGAAGCTAAATGTTCATAAACATTGATAAATGAGAACTTTATAACAATTTTCTTGCTGGGGTTCCTAGGAGTATTCTTATTAGCTCACAATGCTAATGATACACTGAAGGTTTATGATATATTAAGATACAGAGATCTATTTCTCACCTCAGGATATGATCAGCAGCTGAGGCTATCCTCTCTAGGCTTGAAACTTGATGTGTGAGGCAGGCAGACTAGAAGTATTTAACATTTAAAGCATGACTCCTGGTCTTTGAGATGCAAAGGGAATATTTCCCTGAGGGAATCAGGTCAGACAAAAGTGCTTATGGATAAGTTATTTGAAAAGATTGTGTTCAGTAGAATAAATTCTGCAAATAATCAAGTGACATACACAATACCACAGGGTACTATGCAGGAAGTTGTTGAAGCTCCAGTGGAAGCAATGGAATCTCCTGTGTTTAAGCTGTATGCCTCCTTTAACTGAAGATAATTATGTAAATAACTTGTATCACTGCTCTTTGGTGCTGAGGAAGAGCTGCAATGCAATAGAAAAGATATTCTAATCACTGCATCTAATTACACTGAAATGAGAATTACTGAAATTTTCAAGTGGTAATTATTCTTTCTATTGTATTTAAGGCAGTCAGTGTAAGATATGCTGTGTTCATACTTAAATACAGAAATTGCATGTAGGGATATCAAAGAACTTTGAACCTATTTAGTGTTCTAATATTTTTGTCTTCTTCTTTTCACCAAAACCATGTAGGACAAGCATTCCAACTTAATCATTGGTTGATGTTCAAGTAGCCAGGAGTCCATATAAGGCTTCTACATCTTGTTAAAATTAGATCTGTATTTTCTGCACTGGGCTTTATGTGACTCTATGCTAGTTGGGGTTTTGCTATACATGCTCTAGGTAATTACTTACTCTGTGTCATTGTAGTTGTAAGGCAAAAAATTCTCATCTAGCTTTTATGGAAGGTGTCCTGTCTAGAGTGAGGACCCAGCTGGGCAAGGCAGTCTGTGCACACAGTTATGTGCAATAATTGCCTGGAAAAGCCATCTAATTATGAGTGCATTTGCCAAACGTTCTGAACTGTTAAGACTACTATAAAGCCACGCTGTAGTCCAAGCCGAGTACCACCCCCCACAAATACAAAACTGTTGTGCTGAGTTTTAAGGTAAAACTCTGACTCGGTTGTGGGAATTCACAAGGCAGGAATTATAAAATCTGCAGTTATTTTATTTCTGGAAAGCCCCGCCCACAACTCTCTATAAAATTAATTAGATGGGTTCAGAAATTCGGTCGGGAAAATCTTTCACAAGGATGCTTACAGGGAATTTAGTAATTCAGAAAAATCAGAAAGTTGGAAAAGGTTTGCTATAAAAAAAATAGCTTTGCAGCACTTACAAACAAAAGGCAGCCTGGAGCCCTAGGGAACGTCTGCGCTACTCACGGCCGTGAAGTAGGAATTCGGAGATAATTTCTTGGCTCCTTGTCGGCAGTCTGTGCGGCAGTGCCTTGAAGTGCAGATCGTGGGGCAGCACAGAGTGAAGCTCAGGCTGCTCGGCAGCGTACCCATGATTATGGCAGAGACAGGTCCCTTCACCAGGCAGGCAGAATCTGACGGTCCGAGAGCGGGGACTGTGCTTTCTCATCACTGTTCTTGCAGATGCCCCTCAAGGTCCGACTCCAGGTCTAAGTCAAGGTCCGAGTCCAAGTACCAGCCAAAGTTTGGCTCGAAGTCCTTGGCTAGAAATCCATTGCTGGCAGTCCCTCTCAAAGTCCCTCATAGCAGTCTCACTAGATAATTTGTCCCATTGCTATATATATATGCTGGGGCGATTTACTCTCCCCCGTTCCAGCCTGTGGGGGTGGGGTAAGGTACTTAACACCTACTCCTTCCACATTCCAAACCAGAGGTGGGGGGGAGCAGAACAGTTTCACTCCCCATTCAAACCTCTGGTGGGGCAGGGACTTGGGTGTGCCCTGCCACAAACTCTGAAAACACTAGGCTCTGAATAACTGAAACCGGTAGACTTGCTAAAGCTGAGACACTACTTGGAACAACCTTCCCTATGTTATCAAAGTTTCAGATGAGGTCTTCATGCAATAGTGTGATGAGATATTAATAACCGGTTATGAGTTATTATTAATATCTCTGAATTTTAATTTTTATTATTAGTATTCAAAAATTTGGGGAAAAATCGCTCAGATTCTTTGGATTTTNAATAGGTTGTCTCTGGTTTTGCAGAAAGAAAAATGGTAGAGCAGGTAATCAAGAGCCATACTGCGTAAAATGAGGCTCCAACCTCAACAGTATCTATAGGTTTTTGTGAAAGATGGGGACTTTCACAAGACACTGTATATAATTCTGCTGAAAACTGTTCACTACAAACACTTTCAGAAGTCTGTTACTGAGTGAGAGATGGGGTGAAGGACCATACTCCAGCACTATCAGAAAGAAACAAAGCTTTGAAGCTGCACTTCCTCTCATGTTTCGTTACTGATGCCACCAACATCCCTGAATACTCATCAGACTATAGTTTGGGGTTTGTAATTTTATTCTTGTGAACTTGAAAGTTCAGGGTTTTTTTGTTGTTGTTTTTCTTTCTTATGCTACACCCTCAGGACTAAGACCCTTAGAAGTATTTCCAAAAGAATTTGCCATTCCCCCTGGTCCTATCACTAGAAGCCATTGTAAAAAGTCAATCTCCAGCTTTCTCATAGCTCCTTTCAGATACTGGAAGGCTGCTATAAGATCTCCCTGGAGCCTTCTCTTTTCCAGGCTGAACAGTCCCAAATCCTGCAGCCTGTCCCCATTTCAACACATTGTGTCAGAAGAAAAATAACTATGTCCTTTTGTCAGATTATGCAGCAGCTCTTCTAAACTTCTTGCTGATCTGTATGCTTTGCAGTGCTTTGCATTTGAGATTTAGCATTCTTGGTACTTTTCTGTTAATTTCCTTTATAATAGGATTTTAATACATAGAAAACAATTGATCTCCTTGGAATGTTTAAAGTCCTAATCTAGCTGTGCAAATCTCTCTCATTTTCTAGGCATTTCCTAATATTGGTAGCTATTTTGAAAGCATCAACTGTTTTGTAGCTTTCACAGGAGTCTTGATTTGCATTTGGTGTCTGGGCATGTAGACGTTTGGATTTAGTCCAATGTAGCATCTAAGTGCATGCTTATTAGCATAAGCAGCCTTCTAGTCTGGAAGATAAGACTGTTGCAGTGTATAAAATGCAGAAGCACGAAGTTGACTAAACTGAGAAATTTAGCATAGTGAGTGTGTGTTAGCATGGCCACCTCTTTCTGGAGCCATGAATTGTTGGTTAGGAGTGTTTCTTTTAAGAACAGTGGAAGGAAAGTAATCAAAGACCAAAGTCAACTTTGGTGTCAGTCTTGACTTCAACTAATTTAAACTTGCTTATAGTTATTTTTGAGTCACTTTGAACCAGAAATTTTCCCCTACGTAGTAAACATCTTCTCCTGTTCTTTCTGCTAAATTGCTTTTCTCTCAGCTGCAAGCTCTCTTTGGATTCTCAATGTGATAAGAACATCATTACATTCGTTGTTCTTACTGCCAGAACAGACAATGTTGCATGAACAACAAGCAATAGTATAAGAGGACTGTATATGTGTCAGAACAGAGTGCTGGTAATATCTCTAGTGGGGCTTAATTTATTTTTTCCTTGTGCTGGACCAATTGAGTCTCACCACTGGTGGAATCCTGTAGTAGAACACTGCATTTTGATAAAATAAGCCTTGGGTTAGATGCTTTCCATATTTAGATATTCTCATTCTGCATTCCTTTAAAATAAGGATTAGAGGATTCTTTATAATTCAGTTCTTTATAACATTGCATTACTGTATATTTTGTAGGAACAAATATAATTCTGGACACATGATCTATTCATTGTACATTTTCCACATATTGCAAAGAATTAAATTAGAAATAATTATAAAATAGAGATAAAAGCCAGTGTGACTGTCCAATTTACAGTGTTCTGTAGAAGGCACTTTATATTGGACAGCCTTTTATTTGATTTCTACACAGTTTAGAATTCCATTTGAACTGTCATCTTTCTGCTGATTTTCAACAAAATAGTTTGTAATCACTAATAGAAATGTAACCTGTTGGGTGCATATAATGATTTAGATTGTTTCTGTGTGCTATAAAAGTGTCAGTACACAGAAGAGAAGTTTGAAGAAGTTCAAAATTTTAGATATGAAGATGTTTTAAAACATTGTTAGGCACAGATTTAGAAGCTGACTCTTTGCTGTTTGGACCATATAATCTCTTCCAAGTTCCTAAAGCATAAAACAAAAAACCTGTAAAGAACTGGAGTGCTCATCTCCCTTCTGAAGGGATATCTGAGAGAAATGAATAGAAGTTTAGATTTTAAAGCTCTTTCAAAGCTAAGCATTTTGCTACTAAGAAGTAATTTTAACACCATAGTCTCTCTGATTAAAGTAGATGTTGTTTTACTTTGAGTAACATTTGTAGAATGGCACTGGAGGTTTTGGGTTGTTTGGGATTTTTTTGCATAGGGAGCATGTTGGCAGAAGTCTTCACGTGCACATGTTTGGGTCCTACATGCAAAGGGCAGGATGTGTCAGCAATCTATAGAGAACTCCACTAACCTCAGCATTTACTATGAAGTCTATGAAGAGCATCTCCACAGAACTTTTGATGAGCAGGGTTATGCTTGGTTATTTGTAAAGTACTTTATTTTAGTCAAAGCATATGTGATCTCAGCAGACTGCTGGAGATTTTAAATATATTTTTTAAAAAAAGGTAGCAAAAAAGGAAAAAAATCTAACAAGATGTTTAAACAGGTGCTGATGGACTCTGTTTTAGAAGCAAAGGAATGATGGTGTATTTTTAAAATACTGTCAGGACAGTCTGCATAGAAGTAGGAAACTGTGAAATGCTCTTCTGCTCTATTCACTGAACACTGCAGGAATTTAGATTTGTACAAAAAAATACCACATCTGTGATGCTGACCAGGGCTTCTGGCTTTTCTGCTATTAGTCTACTGAAAAAAAAATGAAGACAGAATAGGTATCTCTAAGGATTATTGTAGACCATTGCTACTAAGAGAAAACTAGTGTTGGTGAAAGTGCTGCACGTAACTCCAGAGAACTACACATCTTCATAGCTGAAGAACTGGGTAAAGTGGGGGGGAAGGAACAGAGTAGGGATGGAACAGAGTAGGAACAGAGTTGTGCCAGTTACAAGGCTTAGTGCTGTCTGGGGAGACTCCCACTGCAAACTAAGGCACTCACACTATAAGTTAGAAGATGGTTTGTGTAATAAGATTTAACATGATCTTATTTGTCACTGGAAAACTACTGCGGGGATACTATCCATGTCCTCAGTGCTGTCCTGCTTTTCATTATAGTGTCTTTTTTCTATGCTACTGCATGCTTCATCCATTTGCTCATGCACAGAAGGCAATCAGCTCTGTATTCTCACTTGTCTTGTCATACGTTTCCTCATGCAGCTCATACCCCTATATTATCATTCCCTGTAGACGACTTCTGGAAGGAAGCAAATAGGATCTTTGTACACTGCCCGTGGTTGTCAGATTACTTGTCTGTTTAGAAAAGAGGCATGAATAGCATGAATACTTGATGTGTATCACATCCAAAAGGCAGTATTGTTACCTGCTATTGGCGTTATATTGCCCATTGTTGGACTATGATATTACCTGTTCTATCAGAGATGATAACAACAAAGATGATGCAGCAGCTGTACTCCAGTGGTAGTAATGCAGCACTGCATAGAGAAAGGTTGCTGGCAAGTTAAAATATGGAGTGGAATTATTGAAATTGGAGAGATGATGTTGTTAGGTTAAAACATTGTGATACAAAGATGATTACAGTTTGGGTAAAGGTGTCTGTATAGCATTGTTTCTTGATATTTAATAGCCCACGAGACAGTTAAAGTGCTCTTTTAATTGCCTTTTGCATAATGAATAATAAACACTTAATCAAATGAATTTAAAGAAACTGCAAATAAGTGAAAACCATTTTTACACAAAGCTCGATGCCAAGAATTCATTGATGAAGTATATGGCTGAACCTCTTTACTTAAGCACTAGAAACTACTTTTGCCAAATCTAACATTAAAGAAGACTGCCTAATAATATATAACCATTATGTCTTTGATGCACAGCCATGACAATGATCTTAGTAAAGGATTATAGCATTGCATTAAGCAGGGGAGAAAGCTACTTTAATACCACAATATTAAGCCACTACAGTATTAAGCGACTACAGTGAACTCTGGAAACATCAGAGCGTATCTGAAACATTAGGGACAAATTCCGCTTATTAAGCCTAATTAAATCTATTTTAATAGGATTTAGCAGCATCTGTCTAGAGGTTACCAGTCTTGATTTAAATTTGTCTAGAGCCTGCACCAATGCTGCCTAAGTCACTGAGAAGATTACTGTGTGCTCTGGTGGTCTTTGGATCAGGCTGATCTGCAGGCAGATGCACACCATGACACTGACAGAACAAATGGCAAAATAGATATTTCTGTAGCCATCCTGTTATCTGCCAGCTGTTCCATGAACATCTTTCTGAACCTACAAGACTGCTACCCAGTTAATGGCTCATAATGCAGATATGTAACTGTTGATCATTTCCTGCTAAGCAAAGTAATCTCTACGTTCTATTCATGGTTACATAACTCTTCACTATGCATTTCTGGAATACAGTACAAAGCCCAGAAAAGAGGGTTCAGCGTCTTCCTTTTACTCAGTGCTAAATGTCCTGCCTGCTGAACTGCATATTTATAACCCCTCTAAGCTATTTTAAAGATAATTGTTTTGTATCTGTCCTAAAAGTTAGCGATATTTTTTACTGTGCCTTAATTGGTGCTCATGTTCTGCTGATCTAATTTCCTTTTTATTTTATATAGTGTAAAAACTAGGGTATACTGTTTTCCTCCTATATTGGTAATGCTATAGAAGATAGGCCAACAAGGCCAAGTGTAAGGTCCTGCACCTGGGTAGACACAATCCCAAGCACAAATCCAAGCTGGGTGGTGAATGGCTGAGAGCAGCCCTGAGGAAAAGGACCTGGGGGTCTGGGTTGATGAAAAGCTNTCTTTGAGGTCCCTTCCAACCTTACCATTCTATGATTCTAAGATAAGCTGTCTAGGATAAGGAAAGATTCTGAAAGGTAGAGACCTTCAGATGCTAGAGACTGAAAAATCCAGAAGATATATTTTGCAGATGGTCTCACAACAGAAAGACACATAACATACTCAGTGGCCTGATGTTTTCATTAGCTGTGAAATTTTCAGTGCAAGTCCATCTGTAGTTAAGGTGTAGGCTGCAGTCATAATTGCTTTTCTTTTCTGATAAAAAGTGTGTATAAAGTATTGTATGATGTTTTCTAAACTGAAGCATCACAGTCACCTTGGAGAAGAAAATACAGCAGTCCCTATAGAAACACAGAATGTTAGGGACTGGAAGGGACCTCGGAAGATCATCTGGTCCAACTGCCCTACTGCAGGATCACCACAACACACAGGTTTTGAATATTGCCAGAGAGGGAGATTCACAGAGTTAGAGAATTAACCAGGTTGGAAAAGACCATCGAGTCCAACCTATCACCTAACCCTTCTAATTAACTAACCTATGGCACTAAGTGCCTCATCCAGCCTCCTTTTAAACACCTCCAGGGATGGTGACTCCACCACCTCCCCGGGCAGCCCATTCCAATGCCAGTCACTCTTTCCATGAAGAACTTCTTCCTAACATCCAGCCTAAACTTGCCCTGTCCAGTTTGAGACTGTGTCCTCTTGTTCTGTCACTGATTGCCTGGGATAAGAGACCAACCCCTGCCTGGCTACAACCTCCTTTCAGGTAGTTGTAGAGAGCAATAAGGTCTGCCCTGAGCTTCCTCTTCTCCAGGCTGAATACCCCCAGCTCCCTCAGCTGCTCCTCATAGGGCTGTGCTCCAGCTCTCTCACCAGCCTTGGTGCCCTTCTCTGAATACATTCAAGCACCCCTGGAGTACAGATGAGAGCAGATGCTGATCAGTTCACTACTGCCTTGCTTTACTCTTCTTTGCATCTGCAACTTCTTACTTTTTACCCTGAACTTCTCAGTCAGGAAGAATTTAAGAAATTAAAAGCACATCTGTAGAAAGAGAACTCTGTACAAAGTGCTGTAGTCCACCAATACACCAGGAAACTCCCAAGCCTAGTGTGACCCTCAGACTACTACCCACTATTATTCTTCTATGTGAGTGGCCAAGAAACTGTAATATATATCCAAGGGCAATTAAAAGAGAATTTAGGACCCCGGAATGTTTAGTGAAGAAACCTGAGGCTCGAATTGTCTTTTCCTCCCTCCTTGCAGGGGTGGTCAGAGACACTGGAAAGGCCAGACAAATCCATTCCATATACAGCTCAGTGACTGGTGTGTCAATGGTTTATAGAGCAGACAGAATTAAGATTATTTTACTCTTGAAGGCAATAAAGTAATAACGCTCTTGCTGAGTTGGAGAGGAATACAGAAAAGTGTATTTAAAGATGTGCAGGAAAAAGTACAGAATACTTGAATCCTTAACACCTAATACAGATACAGAATGCATGAAAATTCCCCCAAAACCTTCCCCCCAACCCAGCTAAACTACAACCCCCCAGTGCTCATTTTCTGTCCCATTGTCTCGCGTCAGGCCCAAACAGGCCTGATTGCACATTGGGAAGCTGGAGGGCACAGGCAAATTACTCTGCCATAGTTACCCAGAGAGGACTCCCTCTGGAGCACCGAAGGAAGGGAGAGAAAGGAGAAAGATTTGCCTTTGCTGCTCATAAAGTGATAGCAGGATTATGGGATTGAATAACAAAATTATGATTTCCAGGGTCTGGCCCCTGGACCTCTCTGCTCCTCCTGGAAAACTCTGTGGCTTCCTTAAGGGCACTTGGGCTAAACTGGTGTCAGTGTCAGAATTTTGGGTTGCTTCACAGTGGGTCAGCCTACACCATGCATGCTGGCACCAGATGGGAGCCACCTTTGCCAAAGGGGAAGGAGAGTCCATAGGAGGTGATGTGACACAGGGTGAGTACTATAACACCTGGGATGGTGATGAGAAAATGAAATTGATTTTATTTGTGCATAATGTGGGATATTAATAACCTGTTATGAATTATGATTATTAATATCTGTATGAATATTAATTTTTATTATTAATGGTGGTGAGGCACGGGAACAGGTTGCCCAGGGAAGTTGTGGATGCTCCCTCCCTGGAGGTGTTCAAGGCCAGGTTGGATGAGGCCTTGAGTAACCTGTTCTAGTGGGAGATGTCCCTGCCTATGGCAAGGGGTTGGAACTAGATGATCTTTTAGGTCCCTTCCAACCTTACCATTCTATGATTCTATAATATTAAAAAATTCGGGGAAAATTCCCTCAGATTCTTTGGATTTTCAGTCGACAGGAAATAGTTGCACAAAGGATATTTATTAACACAGAATTAAACAGTTTAAACAATCAGAACTTGGAAAAATAGGAATGCAAAACAGGGAAAATTCTAACTGTGCTGCAGAGGCTTAGCATTAACCCTAGCACATGGTACTCATGATGCCTTGGTCCCTGAGTGAGTTTCCTGTATAAGAAAGCTTCCAAACTCATGATAATGATCCCGTGGTAAATACAAAATATTCCAGGCAGAGGGAGGGGAGAGAGATGAGTTGCTGCTGAGCCAGTGTAAGCTGCAAACATGTGGCCACAGTGATTCCCAGTTTAACAAGAAGCTAAGGGGTACTGCAGAAAGGCTTCTGTGCAGAAAGGCTTCTGTGCAGAAGGGTGATCTCTGTAGAAAGGCTTCTGTGCAGAAGGGTGATCTCTGTAGAAAGGCTTCTGTGCAGAAGGGTGATCTCTGTAGAAAGGCTTCTGTGCAGAAGGATGATCTCTGTAGAAAGGCACAGGGCTTCTAAATCACCCCCCCCCTTAAATAGACCAATTTGAAAATTAAACTGGCCAATAGACATTCAGCATCCTTGTACTGCCCAATGCATTCAAAGCTTCGTGCCTCGTGTAACCACGCAGGCATGTTGAGGGGCTGCACCAGACACCTGACACGTGGTGCTAAGCTCTTAGCCTCAAGGCTTTGTTTTGCTCATCTACTTCAACTTCCAGACCCTGAACAGAAGGAGGATGAGCGAGGGTTTAAACCAGCCTGGCAGGATTTATGCCCTACCAGGACAGTACACTGTCAACTTTCTGCCTCAGAATTCAATGCAATGTACCACCATTCTTGCTGCTTCAAACCAAGATTAAAGAGCTGGCCCTGTTTTCCAGGGCTCTGGATTTTGATTTTGAATCAGTGAGTTGATTTCCTTTTCAGCAGTGTGTGTGCTTGTATCCTCTTGACATTTATTATGACAAAAAAATCTTGGCCCAGAGATAAAGGCACTGTCTTGAGGCTTGTGAAGACGCCTTTCCATGTTCTCTGGATTCTGTCATAATATTTTTGTGTGACCCTGAACAAATTGGACTGTTTTGAAGAACAATTTAATAATTCATTTGCTGAAATTTGTGCGGTGAAGAGCTTTTTTAAATCGTTGTGGCCAGTCTTTCTGTGCTCCAGTGCTCAATTTGTGAAAGAAAAATTATAGCACTGCCTTATCTCTCTTCTGGCACAGATGCAGTGGTGCCTGTGAGCTACTCCATTGTTAGGATGAGTGCTTGAGAGATTTCTTTCTAAGTATCTTACACTTACAATACATTTTTTTAAAGTGTGCTACTGCAAGGGAACCCAAAGTTGGGAAACTTGTAAACCTGTTTCTCCTAATTTGAAGGATAACTTAATTAAAATAAAATGTACACTCTTTAAAAGTTTGTCTCATGTCTTCTGAATTCAAGCTTCGGTGGATGTCTAAATCTGAAATAGTTGCATTGGGATTTGTGGGGGGGAAAAAAAAAAGCTAAATATGATAAACAGAAATTCCAGACAAACTAAAATTTACCTGAGAATTTGGGCTAAGTGCTGTAAATTGTGCTAGAAGGAGTGAGATGGTAATGTGAACATATGAAAGCATTTCATTTGGATGTTTTGCTCATATTTAATTTCAAAAGCACCAAAAAGTTACAGTTTTTAATTAAAATTTCTGGAGATGCTTTGTACATCCAGAGGCAATGACATTCATTATTTTTATACTTCAGCTTGAACCAGCAGCTCTTCACTGATGTGTTCAGAAAATACTCTGGTACAAATGGTTTGATAATCCTGATATTCCCCTAACTTCAGCATGTACAGAACACAAGTTTTTAGTAAAAGCTGTAATATTTCATTTTTTTCTATGCGGCCTTCCTTTTGAAAAGTGGATTAGAATGAACCATCTCTGGTGCTTTAGAATCTGTGGTAAAAGCAGAGATCCTTCTCACCTGCCTAGGAGAAATGAGAGCACCCAATTTGGACACAGGCATGTAACAATAGCTACAACTGTGTTAAGACTTGTTAGAATTCTTATGTAAAGCCTGCTGATGCACACAGGAAGATGAGCATGTGTAGCATATCACAGGTGAAACAAGAAATAGCACCAGAAATTGAAGAACAGTAGTTATTTTAAGCAATAAATTAAAACAGTCCATGAAAAGCTTTGTGAAATAGAATGTTATTTTAAATCAGAACAGGTTTCTCATGCCATAATTTTAGGTTGGAGAGTTTCAGCCTATCCTTAATATTCATCACTAGGTAATTAAAGATGGATCTATCATTGGACTTAACAGTTTTCCAATGAAAAGGAGGTTAATTCAGTGTTAATTCTGACTTTGAATTAAGGTCATTGCTAAGACCTTGGTTTGCTATTAAATGCAAGTAGAATCACAGAATCATAGAATGGTAAGATTGGAAGGGACCTCAAAGATCATCTAGTTCCAACCCCCTGCCATAGGCAGGGACACCTCCCGCTAGAACAGGTCACTCAAGGCCTCATCCAACCTGGCCTTGAACACCTCCAGGGAGGGAGCATCCACAACCTCCCTGGGCAACCTGTGCCAGTGCCTCACCACCCTCACTGGAAAGAACTTCCTCCTGACAACCAGTCTAAATCTCCCCTCCGCCAGTTTAAACCCATTGCCCCATTGCAAGACAGGACAAATCAACATGCAGACGTGGCATTTTGAGGCACAGTTTGGTGGGCAGGGTGGTGCTGGGTTGATGCTCTTAGAAGGTTTTTCCAGCCTTCAGAATTCTCCGATTCTATGATGGAGAGAAACTGAGGCACAGCCAAGCCCCAGCCTCCACCCCTGCCCTCCATTATCATTAAGTGGCAGGGCTGGGAGAGCAGCAATAGCCACAGGAGAGCTGGGAACTGCTCCTATTGATCGGGAATGAATAATTATCACCTGCTCCCCGTTCCAGGGCCTCGCGGTGAGCGGAAGAGCGGAAGCACTAAGCAGGATTAATAACTACTTTTCATTACTTTTAATGCAAACTATTGATTTTAAAGTGTTGTAGGGTATGACAGTTTATTACAATAAGACAATAAAACAGACTATATGAAATAATTGAGAATAATCTCTTCCCTTTTCCTGCACGACGCGAGGACATTNACAATAAGGTCACCTTGTTGCCTCCTCTTCTCCACACTGAACAGCCCCAACTCTTTCAGTCTGTCCTCATAGGAGAGGTGCTATAGCCCTTTGATCATCCTCATGGCTGGTCCCAGGACTGACCCCCGAGGGATTCTGCTTGTCACTGGCCTCCACTGGGACATGGAGCCATTGACAGCCGCTCTCTGGGTGTGACCATCAAGCCAGTTCTTTATCCATCTGGTGGTCCACCCATCAAACCCATGTTGCACCAGCTTGGAGACCAGGATGTGATGTGGGACAGTGTCGAAGGCTTTGCTCAGGTCCAGGTAAATGACATCAATTGCTCACCCCTCATCTATTAAAGTTGTGACCTGTTCATAGAAGGCCACCAGCTTTGTCATGCAGGATTTGCCCTTGGTGAAGCTATGCTGATTGTACCCAATCATCTCTTCAGGAAGTAGACTTCCTACTTACACATGGCTGGTTCTCTATCCAGTGATGGCAACGTTGTTGTGAATAAAGAACCACCAATTTTGTTTCACTTAGTTTTACCAGTGATGGCATTTCATAGCTGTATTTGGAAATTGGAATCTCTGCATTATTGGTGTTTTTCCCCACAGATAAACAAAGATATGATGCTCTACATACAATGTTTTGTGAGTTCTCTTTCCAATAAGTAATTGGGTGAATGGTTTAAATAGCATCTCCCAGTGAGAGGAGAAATAAATAGGGAAACACACAGGCACTTTTCTTTCCACTGCATGTAAGTGGATCTATCATTGAACCAGTGAGGTTTGTTTTAGTGCAAAGAGAAGAATATACTATATATTAGAGTAGTGATTTCATGGATTTTGGTAAATATTTGCATTGGATTACTGATCAGTTCTCTGACTATACTGTGAAGAACAAGTGCACAAGTGGGACTTGTTTATAGGAGACTGTGTTAAACCAAAACACATACCTGGTGGTTAATGTTACAGTAGTCAGAGTCTTACAGAATGGAAAATTCATACTTTTTTGCTCAAGAACTGTCCCAGCTCTCAAGGCACGCTCTACATCTGTACCACATCTGGAATACCTACAGTTTTGTCAGAACTTGGTGAGGCCACACCTTGAGTATTGTGTTCAGTTTTGGGCACCTCAATACAAGAGAGATGTGGAAGTGCTGGAGCAGGTCCAGAGGAGGGCAAGGAAGCTGGGGAAGGGCCTGGAGAATAAATCTTATGAGGAGCGACTGAGGGAGCTGGGGATGGTTTGTGTGACAAAGAGGAGGCTGAGGGAAGACCTCATTGCTGTCTACAGCTACCTGAAGGGACATTGTGGAGAGGCTGCAGCTGGTCTCTTCTTACAGGTAATTGGAGACAGAACAAGGGAGAATGGCCTCAAGCTGAGACTAGGTAGGTTTGATTGGACATTAGGAAAATGTTTTTCCTGGAGAGAGTGGTCAGGGACTGGAATGAGCTGCCCAGGGAGGTGGTGGAGTCATCCACCCTGGTTGTGTTTAAGGGTAGTTTGGATGTGGTGCTTAGGGATATGGTTTAAGGTGAATCTTGTACAGCAGGGTTCTAGGTTGGACTTGGTGATCCCAGGGGTCTTTTCCAACCTGGATGTTTCTGTGATTCTATGACTCCATCTTTGGTTGCCATCTAGCTGGGTTCAAAAGTGCTTTGAGAAGTGCTTACTACAGGGAAGCCATGTTAGATTTTTTTTATTGCTAATATGGATGAGTTGCCTAACATGATGCTTGCATGGCCCTTCCTCTCTCACACAGCTCCACCACTAAAAGGCTTTTCAGGCTGTAAGTCTGCCACACAGTTGTGATGTCTTTGCTACAGTGAAACGAACAGTGGAATGGGAAAAGGATGGATATTCATGTAAGAGCAGGGTATGGGGCAGAGGTAATGGTGGGATTCTTCTTCATGGTCATTCCTTCAGCACTCCACCAAAAGAAAGCTCTTAGGAAGCTTGTGTATCCCCATGGTGATTGGCAGCATTGTTTCAAGCCAAAATATCCAATACTGCTTCGAAGGGCTGACAGCTGTGATGTGTGTAACTTAATTTTGGTCATTATCTCTGGCATGAATCTCAATGTAACTGCTGTGATGTTCAATTGTGCAGCTAAGTGAAGCCTTAAAGAGACAAATAAGCTGTGGCATAAATACTTAAACAGTTGTACAGGTGTAAACACTATCTTTTTTCAGTTAAATTTCACTTTGTAAATGTCTGAGTTTTGTAACTGGAGGAGGCTTAGTTGAAGAAGCAGTGCTTAAAATTCTTCATCAGCTGCACTTGTCTAGAAGGCACCAGTGCTTGAGACACAGAACCATTTCTTAATTAAATTGAAAAAAAGATCTTTCACTTCCTCCTTTATACTTGTCTGTTGAGCAACAGCAACTCATGCAGTTTCTTTGCATGTGGCTATGGTAAATCTAACAGCCTCTTAAGCTGCAGCAGTTTATCTTGTTTGGCTTTAAAGATTACACAATTTAAAATATCATTCAGTTCATGCAGGAGATGGACAGGATATGTCTTTTTCATTTTTCATTATTGTTGACTGTTATGAAGTATATGATATGGGAAACAGGAAAAAAGAAATAAAAGTTATGATTATTGTTTTCCCTTAGTATTGTGGAGGTGGCGGGGGGGGGGGCGCAAAAATAGATGTTTTCATTGTCTGTTGAATAATGTGTAGGAGCAAACATCTTGGTTCTGACATTTCAGTTTGAAGGGATATGTGTGAAGCAGGCAGTTGCTGTTACAAATCAGATCTAGATTTTTTTGAGTAAGATGATCTAGAAATTAATGTTTTCACGTTTTTTTCCCCCCCCTCTCCATATGGTTGACTTAGGATTTTCAAAGCAGTAGCATTTATCATCTTGAACTGAGGCTGAGTGTCTCTTCTGTACATGCTGACTGAATCAGTGTCCCAGAAAAGCATTAAAGCGCTGCTGCATAGCTGGAGGATCGCTTCTGAGAAAGATGCATGAGGAGATCATTACAAAACACCCATGGCTTTTCATGAGAGTAGGAGACATCTGCAGCTCTAGTTCCACTTTGTATGTTACTTGTTCCCAGTGGCATTTTTCACAGCCTGTCAGTACCATACAAAGAGTGTAGTACAGGAGCAAATCATTGCTGTGTCTCGCTTTATCTTGATGCTTTCAAGGATACAGAATGTCCGTTCGCTCTACTTTTCTTTTAGGCTTCCTGCTTTCTAACAACAAAAGAACCACACTATCTTTATTTTTGAGAGATGGCTGTTATTATTCTTGCTTGAATTGTTGCTTGAGGCTCCAGTCGACCTGAAGCAGACTACTCCTAGACCCCAGCTATTCTGACCCCTAGGTACATTTAAGGTCCAGGCATGCAATGCACTGAAATCCATCCAGACTGTACTTTTGCATCGCCAGCAAGATGCCTCCAATCTCAGAGCAAGCAAGAGAGACATGTAATGTTAAAAATAAAATGCAAATGCCTGAGTTATTTGAATATAATCACTTTATTAATTTAACTGTCTAACAGATACTGATGACGGTCTAATAATAAGGTCCAAAATGTTCTTTCTCATTAAAGGACTTAATGAACTCACACATCTTAAGAATTTAATTTTAATTAATTAGGAATAATTTATACAAGAGAGAGCGTGCCAAAAAATATTCCTATTAAGGAGTGGAAAATTGGTAAATCTGTTAACGAGGGCTGCCAAGTGCCATGACTTTCATGAACAGATTCCTGCAGTTCTCTGATTTATGTGTTGGAAGTCACTGGGTACTTTCAATATTTCAATGCCTTAGGCATTCTCACTCGTTGCTAAATAGGATGCAATCCCTAGAGCAGTAGGCACAGCAAACATTTGCTTCAAAAGAGAAAATCTGTCTCTGCATAGGTAGGGTATTAAAATACGTTAAGGATTTATTAGTAATAAAGCTTTTAATTTCTTGATTATTTCCAGAAGTAGAAAAATGGAACACAAATACTTTCCTTGAATTGTGGAGTGTGCATCCACTTTTGAACTCAAGTTCCTTCAGAAATTAGATTTCAAAAAGCTGCACTGCAGAAGCACTGATCCAGTATCTAGTCATACTTTCTGTAATCTAGTCATGTTTCTGGAAAGAAAATATGCATTTGGCCATCACACTCTGTTATGGTGTGGGGGTTATTTTTGTCTTTCAGAAGTTAACAAACAGTGCGATGGAAGCAGTGAGCACATTGCTCTAAGGAAGCAATTTCAGTTCTGAAAGTTTCCTGATATTTTACAGCCAGAATGAACTTTCTTGACTGACTTAAAATGAGTAAACTATATCATTTTGGTTTATGCTTCATTGGATTAATTTCCTCTGGCTGTCATGACCAGATTTCAGTGAATATTGGCTTCAGAAGCTTGTTAATGTTAAAAATAGCTAACTTAAACCTGCTGAAAACATGACTGATGTGTAAAAAGATAAGCATTAAACCTGCAGGAAATGCAGGCAGAGGTAAGTTAGGAGTCAGTGGTGAGGAGCAGGCAGATGTTTTCTGGAATTGCAATCAGTATGCAGAGTTGTGTTAGGCATGTTAAACAAGGTTACACTCATAGCTGAGAAGGTTTTATTGTTTATTACAACCTTTTTAAAAAATATTGCATTCTATAGATTTCTTCAAGAAATATCCCAGCTGTAATTTGAACAGACCAGAGAGCAGGAGACTAACCAGAAGGGACCGATGACTTGCCTAAGGCCAACCAGCAGTTCAACAACACAGGTATGAACAGCATCTAGACACCTGATTTGCATTCCTGTGCTCTGATGGGTACACTACACAAATTTCAGATAGGGCTTTATTTGGATCAGTAGCTGTTTCAAAGTTTTGATTTTGGTGGGGTTTTGTTTGTTTGTTCGCTTGTTTTTGATTTTGCTGATGTCTAATCTTGCTAGACCTGGAAATTATGTGGTGAGCAGTATGTTGGGCTGGTTTGCTGTATGTGCAACTTGGGTGGAAAGTGTTTGTGCCTGTGTGCTGTGGGTTTAGTGAGGATGTGCCCTTATATATCAGAACTGAATGCAGATTTGACTGAAAAATGTTCTTTGTCAACACATATGGGAAAAAAAGTCAAAAGAGAACAGTGATAAATGCCTACAAGTTGAGCATAATTTATCTGTTAGAGGTTTAATCCATTTGTAATTATTTTTGCTAACTTTAAAGCGTCCATGCTATATATATGTGTGTGTGTGTGTGTGTGTGTGTATTTTCAGAGACTAAAGCTTTCTTTGATTAAATATTTACACATCAGTATGGCTTCCAGAGGCTTTTAACTTCATGCTAGGATAATATATAAGTGTGCAAGCAAGGAAAACTTCAATGCAGACACACCTCAGCAAAGAGTAATGGGCTAGAGTTACCAAAGAAGTTCTACTATCCTAAATTTGTATGTGTCCAATAAGGTAGGGTAATAGGATGGACATCAAGAGATGTGCTTTTCCTTCTAATCTTCTGTCTTCATTGTGGAGCAGAGGGCTTAATGGATTAAAAGCTCTTCTGAGCAAACCCTCCTTCATTCTTTGTGTTTGTGGGTATAAATACACATTACACGTTCATCACCTTTTTGCTTATGGCCTGTTGATCTGGCCATTACAATAACAACAAATGACAGGAAAGGTTGTATAAGCTTTTAGACAGAAACTGCATAGTAGGGATGAAAGCAAGTAACTACAAGTGTAGATTTAAGGTTCTACCATCCAGTCCTGTGCTCTAACAACATTCCTGGTGCAACCTTAGAAGAAAAGGCTGCCAATGAGTCTTTATATAGGGCTGGGGCGTTTGTGTTTTCTTTGTTGTGACGTTGGGCAATCGGCACTGCAATTTTTTTTTTCCTTTCAATTCTAAATGGAGAAGATAAATGGGACTAGATGGGACTTTAAATGGAACTAGAGGAAAGCAGGCAAACATAATTTTAAAATTAAGTATGATGTTGGAGTTCAATGGCAGGAGCCATTTTGATGGATAGAAAAAGCTTAAGAGATGGATGGCAGAGTGTAGTGATCAGCGTTGAAGAATCTCTTTTTGCTAAGATGCAAGTGGTGAGAGGATCCAAACTGGGCAGATTTCAGCAGACTGCAGGGGAGCGGTGCCACAACAGGCAGAGCACAGTGCCACAAAAGGCAGAGCACAGCGCCACCTAGTGCCCTTGGCAAAATCGGGCTGGGCACCTGCACTCGGCTCTCGGGTGGGTAGTTCTGCAAGAGAAAATGCAGGACTGTAGCATTAATGCCTAATCGTGAAAATCAGTGGGCTATACCTTCTGCTCGGGGCAGGGCTAGGCTGACCTCCCAGGAGAGCCTGCAGGGTGTAATAAACATTCTCAGCACGAGTGGTTCCCTCTCAAGTTCCCTTTTACTGTTGAAATATGGGGTGTCACCTGGGCAAAGTGTATGGCCTGGCTATGTCAAACCTCAGTAATCAGTTTGTTTCCCAAAGGATGTTAGACTCCATGCACAGGGTTAATGTGCTGAAAGGTCAGGTGTGCAAAGCTGAGATTTTATGTACTGTTTTGCCAGTCTTTTTTTCATTAAGTTGATGGAGCATATTGGTATTCTTTTCATGAAATTTTGATGTGAAGAGAGGGTACTTCTTATGCAAAACCAGATTACATTATTGTTAGTAATGTGACATTTGGACTTAGGAGTGGAGACCAAGTCTGCCCACTGATGGCTTGAGTTGCCCTCTGGACTTCTCTTCCTCCATTGACTGTGGAGGGAGCTGGAAGTGATCGTCTGTTTTAATTTCTCAGAGGGGTGGAATGAATCAAAACCAGAATGAGTAACATCTGAATTTGTGTGTTTCTGTTGTATTAGGCTGCTTTGAATTTTTCCAGTGTCACATGAATTTTCACGAGTCAAATACAGAGGAAGCAGCAGCTCATATCAATTACAGAGGAAACAAACCAGCTCAGCCCTCTGTGCAATTGTTGGGTGATAATATTTGTGTGATAATGTAATGGGACTTGCAGAATGACAACTTCTATGCTTTCCACATTCAAAAGAAATGAAACAAACCTGAAGCATCTGATAAAAACCTGCAAATGCAATTCTGTTTCACTAGCAACAAAAGAGTATCTGTGTTATCTAGGCAATGGTTAAGGATTAGCAGCTATCACTCTTATGTTAATGGTGTCAGCTCTTCAGAAATGGACTAGCCAAAAATAAGCAGTAGAGGATCTCTGAATGTAGTACAGTGGAGTGGATATATTTAGAGATGAGTATAAAAAGAAATTCTAACCACAGACAGATTACATGATTAGTATGACAATCTGTGTGCTTTCCTGCCCTTGGATTGTCTGCATTTCAATGCTTTGAAAATTGGGAAAAAAGAAAAAAAAATTAAACTTTTCTTTTGAGGGTTAAGTCTAGCTCAAGTAAGAGAGAATGGGAACGCTGGAGAATTGTAAGCTGTGAGGGACATGGCATGTTAAAATAAGCAAAATTCATCTTTGAGAAGTCTGAAGTGGTTTTTTTTTTTGCATAAACTGCTCTGTCTAGGGTTTAATTTTATCTTTACCACTTGTCAGAACAACACTGAGGTGGAGGGAGGAAGCAATAATGGGTAATTGTGGAAAGTAAATTGCTCAGTTTGTTCTGCTGTGATCCATAGAGTCCCAGTATTTGATATCTGTGCTATGCATTATTCATCAATTTTTGTAAATCCCTAAAGCTTCTTAATCTTAGCAGTGAATGGTATTCTTACAAAAAGCCCTCTTAGCCATTTGGTATCCTCCTGCTTCAAATGTCTCAGTTATCCTGCACAAGGGCAGAAACTAACTTGTGTGATGTTGGGTGATCTACCAGGGAACATAGCTAGCAATTACCGGCTAGTCTAAGTTCATAAGGTGTTGTGGTAGGCCTAAGCAGGCCAAAATAGGCTTGTACATGTCCTGGCTTGCCCAGGCATGTTTTTCTGCTCTCCCTCATTTTGTTTTGGGGAGAAGCAACCACGGGAAATAAGACAAAGAATCTGGAGCCACTGAGTCTGAGAACTGTGGCCTGCCCAGACTTGTTTTGAACCCTGCGGTAAACAAGGTACACAGGGTTGCCTTGTGCAAGGCCTGTGTACTGCCCTAAAAAGAGTAAAGCAAGCCTATGGCTTCACCTAATATAGTCAAGCTTGGCTAACTGCCATTCTGATTGGCTATTCTGTGTCCAAAGGCCCATTAGTCTAGGGAAATAAGCAGGGAGCACATCATGCGCNCTGCCAGTTCAATCGAGTTCAATTAATGTATATGTTTACTAGTTATTGCTAGATCCTATTATTGCCTGTGTACAAAGTTTCCATGAGTAATGCAAATAACCTATTATTATTAAATTGGTGATCAGGGTGCTGTGAGTTCTGAATATTTAATATTAATAAACAATATTAATATTTTTAAAAATATCATCTTGCAGTAATTTATTATCCCTCCACTACATAAGGGTTTAACAACTTGAAGATTATGAGGTCTCTTCCAACCTTGCTGATACTGTGATACTGTGATTACTTGTTCCAATTGTTTGGTAGATAATTAATCAAGAAATTTAGGGGGGAAACACCAATAAAGCAGCATAACAAAAAGCTGTATTCATATCAATTTCCTTAACTGTCTTTTTGAAAATAAAGAGTTTTGAAAATTAAAAAGAAATGAGGAAAACTACTTAAGAGATTTCATTTTCCTTGAATTTCATTTCTGCCTTGATTAGTTGGAAAAGTAGCAGGATCAGAAGAATTTAAGAGATGTTAATTAATACCTTTTTCATATTGCTTGATTTATTGAAATTATTTTTTCTTTTTTTGTGACCTTTATCATCCACTTTTTCAGCTCATTTGCATTTATCAGAGTTCTCTAGTCAAAGTGAAAACTGCAGCACTAATCAAAAATGATCAGGTAAAATAGATGTGTATTAAACATGAAAGACTCATCCATCCTGCTTTGAGCACCAGAGCCCTGGCACACTCTGGGAATATTCTCCCTTTCCTAAGCAGTCAGCCCATTGTGTGCTGAGAGCTCTCACTCCTGGGCTTAATCACCAGTTGTAGGCAGTTGTCCTCTCAAAGGATCAACTTGACTTCATCTATTGGCTGGCTTATGTTTCTGGCAGTTTTGACATATCCTGGGGAGTTTTATCTACTTTCTATTACAAAGCTCTGCTAGAATAGTTATATGAATAGATGGAGAGTATTGACGAAAACATCTTTACGTGATTGAAAGTTGCACAAGTGTAATGGGTGTCATTGGAGTTTGGCAAACAAAGGGCTTTGTTGGCATCATTTGTGCCTCCAGCCTTTGCAGACAAATAATGACAAGTATTATGCTTAAGTCAACCATTGTGGATTATTTTATATCTTTTTTTTTCAAGTGGAATCAAGATTTCTAGAGCCTAAAAGTGTGAACAATATCAGTATATGACTTGAGTTGAACCTAGACTCTGAACTCCTACTCTGAGGCATGTTTTGTAACAGGTAAATCTTAATGAAAGTGGAGTTGTTGTGTGGGTTTGACTTCTCTCGTACTCTCTGTTAGGCTGTTGCCTGACTCTGAGCCATTGCCTTTGTATTTAGTATGGATTAAAGCTACTGCATCTAGTCCTTATGAAATACCTGAAGCATGAAAGCTGTTCTATTAAATTAGTTCATTACAGTATTACATGCATAACTGCATAAACATCCATTTGGTCCTTCTTTGATCACCTCTGATCTTGGCTGTTACTCCTATTGACTTCTACAAGCCTTTTTGTCCCTTGTATGTTTTTTAATTCTAATTTGAAGTTGTCAAGAACATGTTTGTTGGGTACACGCTAGCTGAGAGCTAAACAGGACAAAAGATAAGGGGAAAGAACTGCCAGTGAGGGAAAAAGCCATCAGCACAGCTGCCCTTTTGTCGTGGTAGGCCTAAACAGGCCTCTTGGGCTTGTACATGTCCTGGCTTGTGCAGACATGTTTTTCTGCTGTTTTGGGGAGAGAGCAACCGCGGGAAAGGGGACAAAGGACCTGGCGCCACTAAGTCTGGGGTCCGGGGCCTGTCCATCACCTGTGGTTGCTAGGGGGCACATGATTGCCTTGTGCAGGGCCCGTGATCT
>WBNM01019877.1:28048-39209 GCA_013399055.1 Ramphastos sulfuratus
TTTTTTTTTTCAATGGTTAGTATTCTGGATGCTCACTCATTTAGCACTCCCACACCTCCTCTAATGAGATAGGAGAAGAGGAGAGGAAACATAGAACCAACAAAACTTGGGGGACAGTATAAAAAGATCTTTTGTTATTTGTTTTGTTGTTTGTTTGTGGCTTTGTGTTGGGTTTCTTTCTTTTTTGTTGTGTTTTGTTGCTGATTTTTGTAAAGGAAGGATGAATGAAGGAAGGAAGAAGAAATCAACAAAATAAGTAATGAAAAGACAATCATTCACCACCTTTGTGAGTAAGCCAACACCATCCATTTCTTGAGGCAAAGATGGTTAACCCCTCTAAAATCCCTCCTCTTCCATTCTGTTGCTAAGCATGATGTTATATGATATGCAGTATCTCTTTAGTTTGACTTTTCTGCCTGGTTGTGTCCTTCCCAGTTAATTCTGCACCCCCTAATCTATTCACTGGGGTGGAAGAGTGAGTAAGAAACAGAGCAAGCTTTCATGCTGTGCAAAGACTGTTCAGCAAGAGTTAGGACATCAGTGTGTTATCAGTATGGAGTTGGGCATGCAGTAAGTTCAAAACTTCTCTAAATGGTACAAGTCTGAAGAAGTTATCTTCTTTCATAGTACATTTTCCTTTTAAGTGATGGAGAAAGCTGCCATTGCAATAGTCAACTGAGTTCTGATGTGTTGAACTGTGCCACTGCTTACAGAAACATGTTGAGCAGTATGATGTGATATGTGGTTTTAGGTAATTTCATTAGATTTTCATAGCTACTCTTTGGGTCATGATGCCCAAAATATGGGTACAAATTTCTGCTGGATATCATCATTTGACTACTGAGTGGGAAAAGAAACCTTGAATAATCAGGAAATAAGCTTATGAGTTGAACAGCTTTAATACTTTTGTGAACCATTTTAAATCTACTTATGCTAGAAATGCATGCAATTATGCATAAAGTAAATTGCCATTGTCTCATCATTATCTTTGCTAATTACTTTTTTAGCAAATTAAAAGGTGAGAGGGCTGAATGCTTATGTTTACATTTTTCAGCAGTGCATGTTGTCCTTGTTAGCAGTGATATGAGTCCCCAGTTTTAAAGTGTTAGATTTTCACTTTGCCCTAGCACCTCAAGCAAATCTTGACAGTGCAGTTGGTGCTACCTGTCAAGTGCTTTAGGACCAATGAGACCCACAGGCCTGCCTTTCTGCAGTACTTTTTCCAAATGGGAGAAAATGTTCCAACTAAAAGCCACCCACAATTAAAAATCATATCACACCTTTACAATTCTTGTGGTGTCCTGAGGGATCATTTTCTTGTTTCCTATCCCAGCTGAAGACTGATTTGATTTGAAAGGGAAAACGTGTATTGAGGAATTGGAAAGATGTGTAGAAGCAGCTTGTTTTGTTGCTGAGTGAAACATAGGAGAGGGTTTGTAGAATTAACTTGGTTGTGCTGCCTTAAATGTTGAATCTTTTATGCCCCAGGGTTTGCATAAGTTCTGATCTAAGAATAGGGAGAAATTTAACAGCCACACAGATAGAGATCCAAGCTGCTTGGAGGTCGTTCATCTTGTTTGGTTAAGATTTATCGTAACAGCATTCCAGCCATGAGGCAGGACCATTACAATACTTCCACTATTCTTGTTGGTTTCCATTTCTCTGTCAGGTAAAAAAGGAATTAGAAAATAACATGCATTAAAAAGAGTAACTCTGCTTTCTGCCTATGAAATGATGCAATATGTAAGCAATTTTCAAAAACATAAAATACAGTTCGATATGTTCAGAGAGCCTGAGTGTCAGCAACGGTTCTCTAGTTGTCTTTGCAACCAAAACATCTATGGGCAGATCTTGCACAAGAATTTCTCCAGGGAAAAGTAATACCTCAGAAGTTAATTTCATTAAAGCCCCCCAAATTTTCACACCACACACAAGGGTTTGCACCTCACATATAAGGGAACTTTTCTTACGTGATCTGCCTGATTTAAAACTTGAACAGCAAAATTTTGAATACAATAAAGAATTTTCAGCACTTCCCTAGGGCACTCTCCTGGTACTCTGGCAATCCAGATGGGAAGCAAGGTCCCTACTACTACTTTCTGGTCAAAATTATCTTCCTTTAAAAATAAATCAGCATCCAGGTTAACTTAACTCTGTTGTGATTATCTCTGCCTCACAACTATATTGGTGTTACTGTGTGTCATGGTAGGCCTAAACAGGCCAAATTAGGCTTGTACATGTCCTGGCTCACCCGGGCACGCTTTTTCTGCTCTCCCTCCTGTTTTGGGGAGAGCAACCGTGGGAAAAGGGACAAAGGACCTGGCGCCACTAAGTCTGGGGTCTGGGGTCTGTCCATCCNGCAAAGAGCCTGTTATTATTGTTATTATTAGTATTATTAAATGGTGGTCGGGGTGGTGCGAGTTCTGATAGTTTAATATTAATAAACTATATATTAATATTTCTATAATATCATCTCACAGTAGCTAATTACCCCCTCCACGACACTGTGCAATCATTTGCTCTGTGCTCTTAGCACGGATACATCCCCCCTGACTTTTGGAAGCAAACGCAATAAGGCAGAAAGAATCAGCTTTGATCCTTTCCCACTGGATTACAGGATAATTTGTTTGGCCTCTGAACATGTGACGAATTACAGGGAAGGCACATGATAAGTACTTGCACTAAGAAAACCTCTCTAAGCTATGCCCTGGAATGAAAACAGCACTCTGGTTTTCATTTATATCCCTCGACCACTCAGATTAACCCAACAGAAAATGCCCTCTGCATTCAGTTAAGAGGCTTTTGTGCCTGGATGGGAGAGGAGTTTACCTGAGTGAGAGCCTAGGTCAGTGCTGAAGTGAAGGCTATCAATGCAACACGGATTGTATAATATGCCATAAAGAATGAGCACTGCTGTTCTGCAGAGGACAATTGCACAGCCCTTTCTTCATGTGGTTTCACAGTTCTGCACAGAGAATTTCTATCAGATTGGCACTTATGCTTTGAGCTTTTTCCCCTACTGTGTTTGCTGAGAAGAAACTGAAAATTCAGTCAATCCAAGGACTGAGATAAGGCATCAGAATACCCATATGAAACATAATCCACTACAGAATCCTGATACTAAAACCAAATACATGACAATATTGAGAATACTCAGTGCCCTGGATCTCTCCTTTAGCTGGAATTGTTAAAGACGGCTAAGTTTGGAGTAAAAAAAATCTACCTCCCCTTTGAGTCCCTGTTCCTGCTCTTTATTTAAAGAGCTTTCAGCCAGTGAGCCTAGGGGGAACAAATTAATTAAAATTGCTGAAGGATTTAAAACATGGAGGTAATGCAAAACAATAGTGTTAGAAGCCAGATTCTCAGGTGGTCTGAGCTAATATATGTCAGTGACTTCAAGTAAGCTCTGCTCATTTCCTTCACAGAAAAGTATTTGGCTCTAGATTTTGTTATCTGTCCAGAGATCTTCTAAAGGAGCAATTGATCCAAAGAGCTGCTCAGGACTGGGTGAAGACTTCTGAATCTATATGTCAAGGTCAGTGGTTTGTCCAGTCTTTTATTATCATCGGTGGTTTTGGATTTTTTTCTTGTCTACACCAAACCTTATTTTCTTTTTATTTTTTCTCAGGTAAAAAAAAAGGGGGGGGGGGGGAAGAAGTTACTTTTGTTGCATTGACTCTTTTATCTAGAAAGGCCAAAAGGCATGGGGGGAAAGAAGATAATAGGGTCATGTTTTGCTGTAGGTATACTGCAGATTTTACAGCAAGGATTGGAATAGATCAGACAGAATGTCTGATGCTTCTGTTCTGATGTTATAAGATCATTTGGCTTACCTTGTAAATCTAGCCATTTTCATACACCTTGCTTAGAAATGATTGAAACCCCCTTTTCTTGGGGGGTTGTGTGTGTGTAAAGAGGTATATGCATGAATTTATTAAGCCAGATTTGGGAAAAATTAGCAACCATATCTGGTTTTTTGAGTTGTCTTTTCAGCCATCCTGACTTGCTGGTTGTTGTCTGATGAGTGGTTGTGGGATAACTGATTTTAAGAGATCTTCCCTGTGATGGAGATCCCTGCTCTGAACTTTGCTAATTTCCCCTTCTGTCAAACTCTTATCAGTATCTGTGCTGTGGCATCAGAGGCAGCAGCTGCATGCTTAAGTGTCCTCTTTTTCACCTTAAGAATGATAAACACTTTATGTTGCTTGCTGAGGGTTAGCATTGAGGTTGTGGTTCTAGATGCAGGTTTGGATTGAAGGCAGAGCTGCAGTTTTTGGGCAGGAGATGCAATCTAGATGATGTGCTAAGGATTGATGCTTGCAAGATCATGAAGTACATCTTCTTCTGGGGCTTCAGGTGTGATGTGTATTTTCTAGAGGGGATTTCTGATTAGTTTATTTCTTTGCTGCTTTACTCTGGTTATAAAAGGTGGAAGTGGGCAATCAAGGAAAGTTTTTTATGTTAGACTTCTCCTTTGCTTTAATTTGATGGTGTCCTTCTTACCAGAGAGCTGTAACCATGCAATGGTAGGCTGTAATTGTGGAAGAAAGTGGCCCTCAGTAATATTTTTAGTCTGTAAAAACATCCACTTCTAACTAGGTGTCATTTTTGTGAGAATATCTATAATCAAGTAATAATAACACATCTCTTCTGTCAGTTAGATGTCTGCTTCAATATGTGAGTCCAGATGTCTACCAGAAAACAGATGTACAAACTACACAATAACAGATAAGACAGCCACACTAGTCAGTGTATAAGTAAATCCTACTACATCCCATATCCTCTGTGCATGAAAAAAAATTGCTTCTTTTTCTTACTCGGAAACATGAGTGCCATTTTCTGCTGTTTGTGACATCTCCCTAATTTCCTTGCCTAATAAACTTCCCACTACTTGTTTGAGGAGAATGAATGGTGTACTCCTGTTCAGAAGCCATCTGTTTGTTTAGACACAAAAATATTCTAGGCTGTCACTCCTTGTTAGCTTTATTTGTTATTTCAATTTATTCTACTTACAGCAATGTCTTGCATATTACTTTCAGCATAATTAATTCCTATCTTACTGCCCTAATGTTAATAACTGCATGAAGATTTTCAACCTTTAGGTGTGACAAACATGAGGCACCATATATTTTTAAAAGGGCAAAGAAAACAAGGGTTACAGAAAGTGGTATCAGAGATGCCAACAAGAAGGAATCTTGTCATCAAAGCTTGATTGAATCAAACCAACAAATCTAGATAGTACAGATGAGTAGAAAAGGCAGCAATAGAAATCTCACAGATAGCAAAGGGCCAAGAGAGGCATAAAGCTGGTGGTCTAGCCCTCAGTTTCATCCTAGTGATGATGGGATGGCCAAGAGATGCCCACACTTTCACTGCCTATCTGTACAGCAGGAGTAGAGAAACTGGTATAAATCAGAATATCATGCTGTCTGCCTTTCCCCAAAAGGCAGCCTTGGATTCCCTGCATGTCTCAAAGCTATAGATCCAATGAGAGAAGGGGGAAACTGATATTTACAGGCTTATATCTTGTGGATTGCTTTCACATATGTGTGGGTTTCCTCCCTCAATCTAAAGCCAAGGTTAGTGTTACAGTAAGAACATTTCAAACAGGTTAAAAGCTGGGACCTGTAGTGAGAAGCTTCAGAGCACTGCATCATAACAGAAGAGTGGAATTGTTGGAGGCCAGTGATATTTATTGACTTGGTTTTGTACACAGGTCTCTTCTTTCATGTTGAGACTAAGGTGAGGATTGCAGCTAGGCTTAACTATTGGGAATCAGCACATCATTTCTCAGGTGAAAAATGGTATGTCCAGTTTTCACACACACAAAAAAAGTGTGATTTATAAAGAGCTCTGGTATTAATGAGGGCTGGTGGCAAGTGGGTTTTCTCTTTGGTTGAGGGTGGTGGTTTTGTTTTGATCTTGTGGTTTTGGTTTGGCTATATTGTGGGGTTTTTTGTTGTTTGTTTCTTTCTTTTTTGGGAGGTGGATCTTTATAACAGGGCTAAAATTGGGCTAGTGGTCAAGTGATGGTTAGGCAATGCAGGTTCTTTCATGCATGGATTTGAGAGAGATATTACTTGCTGCCTTAGATGTATCATACATTTATTATCTCGTTTCTTAGCTCTTTGGCTGTGTTCCAGAATAGGTCATCTATTGCTGTGCCCTTATCATTGTTATCTGAATTGCCCTGCTTCCTGACTGTGTAGCATTTAAGTCATTAATGCTACCAGAATTCTGCTGTAGATTTTTTTTTTCTTCATCTGTGCTCCTTAACTCCCTCCTTATCTTGTCAGTAAATAGGACTGATAACTTTATCTCAGAGCATGATCTGAAATTTACATGCCCTTATTTTACAGTCCTTTACCCTCTGCGCTAGTACTTGGTCGATTAGCAATAGATCCGTGGAGGAGCATGAGTGTAGAATGTAAAAAAGTACCTTTTAGGCTGGTAATGAGACCTTGTCTTCCTGTGATTAAAATAATTAAGTTTTTATTCATCCACTTCTGGCATGTCAGGGCTTCTTTTTGTACTTCTGACTGATGAATTTGAGAAAAGTGTGTTTCCCACCTTTGACTATTAGTATTAACTGTTTCTAAAAAAAAAGAAGTAACTCATGGAAATGTTGAATTAAACCATCAGGTAGTGAAAGCAGAAGAAGTATTTTCTGCCCTTTGTCTCCTGCCCCTCCCCTTGCATCCCAAAGAGAATGTAATTTTCCAAAGTGATGCATGACAAAGATCCAGTGACCTGTCCCTAGTACGTTATTAGCCTATGCAGATATGCTCACTGACTCAGTCAGCATTTCATGTCCTCTGTCACCGCCTGATGGCATTGTAGCTGTGTCATGCTCTGTCAGAGGGTTTTTTTGTTGTTGATACTATTACCACACCCTGACTGTAAGCCTGAATATCCCAGGAGGTGGTCAGGTGCAAAACTCAAATATAAAGCTCATTTTAAAATTCTGACAGGAATAAAGTTCATCTTTCTGAGATACTTTGCTGGATGGTTTATGACTCTGGTTTGTGGCCCATTGGTAGTTTTAGCAAATGTTTAAAGAATTTTCAGTGAGTTACCCTTGTAGAAATTTGATGAGAAGATCTGAGAAGTAGACAGAGAGCAGAAATTGCTCTTAGCAATGAGGAACCGAGGCACAATAAGATTATGGCATTCTTTTATGCTAATCTTGAACTACATGGAATCTTGAAGGTGGAAATGTTCATTAATTTGTGATTTGACAATAGCATCCTGCAGTTTATAAACCAAGATGACTGTAAGTGGAGCTCAGAAAATTTTTATTGAGGAAAAAAATGGAAGAGCCAAATCAAGGTGAGGTGGTAGTAGTGTGTCTTCCTCTGTCACATGTACCAGTATCAATTAGATGTTATTTATTGAGAGCACTGGAACAGGCTGCCCAGAGTGGCTGTGGAGCCTCCTTCACTGGAGACATTCAAAACCTGCCTGGATGTGTTTCTGTGTGACCTGCTGTAAAGGATCTTATTCTGGTAGTACAGTTGGACTAGATGACCTTTTGAGGTGCTTTGCAACCACTAACATTCTGTCATTCTGTGATTTTGTAGGAGTTAGAGGCAAAGATGCAATTTCAGTTAGACTTGGATAGGCAGGTTTTTAATGGAATGATGTGCTTGCCTGTATTTTAAATGTAAGGAACAATTATCTGGTAAAATCATAGACTCTGACAGAAAAAAAAATACCTAAGTCCATAGTTTTGCCAGGCTTCTACAATAAGAAATGCTGTGTTTTATATTCTCTGCTAAAACATAAAAGGCATTTCTGTTTTGAAACACATTTTATTATGAATTGATGCTATGTCCTTAAAATAAAATTTTACCATCCAGCAGTGAACAGTTTTGCTAATCCTTCGGTTCTTGGTCATGAGCAGAAAGAATGTTGAAAACTCCATGAGAGGTTCTAGAAAGGAGGAAATGTGGTTTCATTTTCAGTGAGATTCCTGGTCCATGTAATCTCAGCCTGTTTCTCTAGGAGAATGGAGATGGTCTAAAACTTATAATGTAAAATCATAGAATGGTAAGGTTGGAAGGAGATCTCAAGGATCATCTAGTTCCAACCCCCTGCCATAGGCAGGGACACCTCCCACTAGTACAGGTTACTCAAGGCCTCATCCANAGTTCTAGAACTGTGAACTGATCTTAATGAACAGGGTGGTGAAACCAAGACTTCAAATTCAATCAGTTTTTAATATCACCTATAACATTTGATATTTCCTAAAGATTTCCATGTTGACCTTCAAATAGAGATACCCTTTTACCAGAGGGGTTGAATTGGTTGTGGGAATTAACGAGGCAGGAATTATAAAATCTGTAGTTATTTTATTTCTGGAAAGCCCTGCCCACAACTATATACAAATTAGTTAGATTGGGTTCAAAAAATTCAGTCAGGAAAATCTTCACAAGGATGCTTATAGGGAATTTAGTAATTCAGGAAAATCAGAAAGTTGGAAAAGGTTTTCTATGAAAATAGCTTTGCCACACTTATGAATAAAGGCAGCCTGGAGCCCTAGGGAGCGTCTGTGCTACTCACGGCGGCGGAGTAGGAATTTGGAGATGGTTGTTTGGCTCCTTTTCAACAGTCTTTTGTGGCAGTGCCTTGAACTGCAGAGTTCAAGAACAGCACAGGATTCAATGCGAGTAAACCCACCAGAGTCCAAACTGACCACAGCCACAGCTGCCACAGGCGAAGATGGTGGGGCAGATCGTGGGGCAGCACAGGCAAAGCTCAGGCTGCTCAGCAGCGTACCCACGAACGGTGTTGGTTTCCGGCAGAGGCAGGTCCCTGCAGCAGGCAGGCAGGATGCGGCGGTCCGAAAGCGGGGACTGTGCTTTCTCCTCACCCTTCTTCCAGATGCCCCTCAAGGTCCAACTTAAGGACCAACTCCAGGTCTGAGTCAAGGTCAGAGTCCAAGTTCCTCTCCAAGTCCCCTGCTGGAAGTCCCTCGCTGCAGGTCCCCCTAGATAATGTGTCCAATTGCCCTATGCATATGCTGGGGTGATTTGCTCTTCCTCGTTCAAGCCCGCGGGCGTGGGGTAAGGTACTTGGTGCCTACTTCTTTCACATTCCAAACCCCTGGAGCCAGAGGTTGGGGGGAGCAAAACCCATTCAAACCTCCGGTGGGGCAGAGACTTGGGTGTGCCCTGCCACAGGGGTAGTTGAAACAGCTGCAATTCATGGTCTGGATTTATGTTGTTTGCTATGCTTTTCACAGAACTGAAAACCTTCAATGTTGACAATGATTAGAGACTGATAGCCCTGGAGGTGTTCAAGGCACATTTGGACGTGGCACTTGGTGCCATGGTCTAGTCTCGAGGTCTGTGGTAATGGGTTGGACTTGATGATCTTTGAGGTCTCTTCCAACCTTGCTTATACTGTGATACTGTGATACTGTGATAGATGTATTGACTGATGTGTCTGTTTTCCTATCAGTCCTATCAGTCTGTTTTCCTATCAGTCTGTTTTCCTTCATCAGTCTGTTTTCCTATCATCCACATTTTCATGAAGTGCTGTTCTGCCTGAGATTTCTCTCAGAAGTGGGATTTAACATTTTTCTGTTTTTCAAAGAGAAAGTCAGTGGTGAGATCTGCAGTCATAATTCTAAGAGCTCTCTGTTCCTGGGGCCATCAGCATGTGTGGTTCTATTACAGAGAGAAAACAAGCAGCTGCTGATGGCAAGGAGCAGTAGGGTAGCAACAGGGGCTTAATTATGCCCCAGACTGCACAATATTTAGGTGCACCTGGCACCCTTGGGTAGGTTACATGAGGTTTTATTACAAAGACGTCTGTGAAAAAAAGCTCTTTAGGCTTCAGCAAACATTCTGAAAAGGCATTTTATCACTATAAATGCTAATTCACTGTGTCTGATGAGATAAGATTTTTCTGAAGTGTACCCTCTAGGTGTCAGGTGATGCTTCTAGAAATAAAGTTTCAGTGTGTCAGGTCTGTTAACTAAAAAGCAAGGCTTGTTATGGAGAAGCCTGATTACCTGCAGGAGTTATATGCACCTATGAAGCACTGCTCATATGTTCTTCCTCAGGCATTGCACCTGAAGTTGAATATAGAATCATAGAATGGTTTAGGTTGGAAGAGACCTCAAAGATCATCTAGTTCCAACCCTCAATATACAGCATAAGACAGTGAGAGTGGGAGAAAAATCATTGGCCTGATGCATACAGCATTTCCAGAGAGGCGGAGTGACCTCCTCACTCTTCTGACTGGTTTGGAGCAGTGTCTTCTCCTGAAGCACTTATCTCTGGCATGCGGCATGAATGTCCTCTTTAAGGAGTTACAGGATCAAAAAGGGTGGTTTTGCTTAGTCACTTCTGTTCCCTCTAGTTGGAAACAGCCATGCCTTTGTTTGCCCTTCATGCCCTGAACAGTGTCAGTGTTCACACCAAGCACATCTTTTGTTCTACTGCTGTCATTTCCTAATCCAAACCCTCTGAGCCAATGCAGGGACTGAATCCCTTGCCTTTTAGCAATTCTGTGAGGAAGCTGAACAGCTGAGGAATGAGTGTTATGGGATTATTTTTGGTCTTCTGTCACTTTTGGATTAAACACGACAGATTCCATGATTTGTTTGAAGTGCATGAGGGTGGCAGAACAGGTTGTCAAGGGAGGTAGTTAAGGCCCCATCCATGAAGATATTCAAGATGAGGGTCAACAAGGCTCTAAGCAACATGATCTAGTGGAAGATGTCCCTGCTGTCTGCAGAGGGGTTGGACTAGACTTTTGGATGTCCCTTCCAACCCAAACCGTTCTGTGATTCTATGGATGGCAACACTCTGTGCTGGGTTAGGAACTGGCTGGAGGGCTGAGCCTAGAGAATGGTGGTGAATGGTGCCACATCCAGCTGGAGGCCGCTCACTAGCGCTGTCCCCCAGGGATCAGTACTGGTCCCCATCCTCTTTAACATCTTCATTGATGATCTGGACAGGGGCATCAAGTCAGTCACCAGCAAATTTGCAGATGACACCAAGCTGGGGGCAGATGTTGGTGGGTTGGAGGGCAGAAGGGCTCTGCAGCAGGACCTCGAGCGCCTGGACAGATGGGCAGAGTCCAAGGGGATGGGGTTCAACAAATCCAAGTGCCGGGTGCTGCACTTTGGCCACAACAACCCCATGCAGAG
>WBNM01019882.1:0-12612 GCA_013399055.1 Ramphastos sulfuratus
CTCTCTACAGCTGCCTGGAAGGACAATACAGAGAGATAGGTGCTGGTCTCTTCTCACAGGTAAGTTATGACTGAACAAGAGGAAATAGCCTCAAGCTGTTCAGGTTAAACATTAGGAAAAGCGCTTTTGCTGCTAGTGGTCAAACATTGGAACAGGCTGTCTAGGGAGGTGGTTGAGTCACCATCCCTAAATGTGTATAAAGGTCATCTAGATGTGAGTCTTAGAAATATTGTTTAGTGCTGAACCTGATGGAGCAGGGTTAATGGTTGGACCTGATGATCTCAAGAGTCTTTTCTAACCTGAATGATTCTATGATTCTATGAAACACGCACCTTTCAGTTAGAATAGATCTAAAAAGTGTGCATGAAAGAGATGATGATTGGATAGCAAGCACATGTATAAACTAGAAACTATATTTCACAAGAAAACAGTGAGGGTAATGATGGTGTCTTGACATTTGAAAATGCTTCCTCCACCTCCAGCATTTGAAACTACTGTTGGTAGGTTTGTACCACCTGTCGTTGCTTCCAGAGATATCTCTATTGCTACATAATTTAATCATTCCAGCTGATGTGTCAAGCAGTTAAATGTATTATTAGTTAGAAGTGGATAGCAGTTTACTTTGAAATAGTAAATTTAGGTTTAGATTTTTTAACCATTAAGAACAGAGAAAAAAAATAAATGGTTGTTATATTTTAAATTGTCATATTTCCTTATGACCTGTCTCAGGTCTATTGAGAAAGATGCTTAAGTATCCACCAGTAATGCAAACTTATATTCAAGAGCTGTAAAACATGTATTCTGAAATAAAGGTAAACTGAAAAACACGTAAACTCCACCACATACCTCCAAGGTGGTATCCACCTCATCCAGCTGTTTCCAATACCATGTAGAAGATTAAAAACTATTTTAAGCTGCAATGGGATTCCTGTTGTGCTATGAAATCACATCAGTCTATGCACTGATGCTAATATTTAATTGTTAAAAAAAGCAAAAATCCCTGGAGAGCGTCTTAGAGAGATCCATACCTTGAGTAAATCCATGAGCTATTCTACTCTTCAGAGAGTAGAATCTGTTCCTGGTTTAAAAAAAAAAAANAATTTTTCTGGGTTTAAAAAAAAAAAAAAAAAAAAAAGGGTTAGATGTTTGTTTTGGTTTGGGTTTTTTTTTCAGGAAAAAAAATCAGTGAAGTTCTGGTTGTGTAGAATTAAATAGATAATTCATCCATTTTTGTTATATTGATACAGTGGAAGAGCTGTAATCTTTTAGCAGAAAATGGATACTTTCCCAGGAGAAAATGTTAGTTCCAGCCTGAGAGGTCCTTATACAGTGAAGTTATACCTATATCATTATATGCTATAAAGGTACTGCACTGTGGTGCATACAGTTCCCTGAGGAAAGTTCCTGCACTCATGCTAAGGTCCTTCCTGTTTCAGATTAGTGGGGTTTTAGTGGGGGCTGCAGATGTTTTTTTTGCCCCCCTTTTCAATTTCCATAGCCCGAGGAAGCACATCTACACAGCTTCACACAAACAGGTTGCAGCTGTGTACCTCTCTCCCTACCTCTTCTTTCGATTTGGGTTCCATTGGCCCTGATTTATGCTGCTTTGGAAATAACTTGGAGTACTAACAAAGGCTGCTCTTATTTCAGAAAGAGAGCAGGCTCCAAACAGAAGTAAGTACAGTTAAGAACATAAAGTTAATTACAGGAACATTGTTTGTCATGAAGGGAACTTGTAAGTTCCTCCCATCACTTAAACATGCCTCTGTGCCCAGCACTGACACTTTGCCACTGTCTATTGTAGCCTCTAAAGTTCTCTCCACCTTCTTTGTAGCATCTTCTAAGATTCTGTGAAGATTGAAGAACCAACATTTAAATTCCTGTTTGTCTCTACCTCTGATATTTACAGTCAATTGTCACCCCAAAAATCATGTTTGCATGCTGCTGCAATTTTCTTATGCATTCCTGATATAGATCACCCTGATTTTAGATCTGATGAGTTGCAGGAAGTGGATACATGCTGGATACTCCACAAATGAGGACCTTAATATGCTGTCAGTGGTACATTTCACCGGGGACATCTTTCACTGTTGAACTAGTGAAAGTGAACCAGAGCACACCCTTCCACTTACCTTTTCAGTCTTTGGTATTTGACACCAAATCTATCTTTGATAAACTGTAACCACCACCAGGGCCATGTATGTGTGATACTCTAAGATCGTATCAACACACATCTCAGAGTTTTGTAGAAGCTTCCTTTGCAAGGAGGCTGCGCTGCTGGAAATAACACATCTGTCCAGTCACTGACAGCCAAGAGAAACAGGGACCAGAATCAGAAAGGGAGCTGAAGAGTTGCAGGAGAAATTGCTTTGACAACAAAAAACCAAAGTGGCTCTGTGATGCAGCATTCACTGAAGTTCAGAAATAGCAGTATCGACAGATGTCTGATACGTCAGAATCACTCTTCACTCTGAAAAGAAGTCGTGCACCCTGATCTGCATACAAAATATGATTTGCATATACATCAGTTGTGGGATGTGATCTTTAATGACCACTGACCTCCCTTTAAAGTATGATTTTGTCCTGTGCGTATTGGACACAGAAATCAGACATATTTGAGTAGCGGGAATCAGGTATAGGACCCTGATACAGAATTAAACTTGCAACAAATGAGTGTGTATAAAAAAAAGCAGCTACTGCTGTTTCTTTATGATAGTCTAGCTGCTTATCCTGGCTCTGAGAAAAACATGGCAAAGTATGACTTTGGTCTTTCAAAAGAATGTCCCTGAGGAAACAGAAATTAAATCATAACATCCAGACTAGAGCTTGTTCCTCCTGTGAGGTGTGTAGCCTGTCTTTAGGTGATGCCTATGAATTCACCAGCACTTCATGTCTGGTTTCCTTTGAAGAAAATCTGTTTGCATTTTTGTTGGTGTTGTAGCATATTGGATGGGTGCTCAAGGCTCAAAGGGAACCAGAAATTTGAAGGTAATCAAAGTACACAAGAAAAAGAAGTACACATGGACATAGCCATTAGATCAGGCTGGACTGTAACATCTGCTCAACTTTGCAATGCTTTGGTTAGATCATGTGCTGACTTTATGGGCAAGGCTGGATAGAAAGTTCCCTTTCATTACCTCTCCAGAAAAGAGGCTATCTTTAGCCTTGGTCATTTTAGCAATCCAGTTTACAGTGCGGAGACAAAAATAGTTGGATTGGCAGAGCTAAGCATGTAGACAGGAACAGAGAGCAGGACTTGCTGTCTCCTGTCTGCTGCTGCCGCCAGCAGCATGGGCTACACCAGTCCATCACAGCTCCTTTGCTTCCTTGCCATCAAATCCTCACTTGTCTGAATCCTTAGGCTTGGGTATACAATAAAGCTATTCAAATGACATCCCATCAGGTTTCATTTATGGTATATATGAAGTTACTCCTCAAAAATGGAAGATTATTTCACTAAGATTTCTTGTGTTTGTAAGTAGACACATCAAGAGGTACTGCCTCACAGCCAAGGCAGAAAGCTGTTAACCTTTATGGAGCAGGTCCCGGGTGAGGAATGGAGTAAAGACTAAAAAAACAAGTGGGGGGGGAAAAAAAAATCCATTCACTTTTCCCATGGCAGTAACCATATCAATATTCTATTGACAGTTAGTTTGGTCTGGTATTAAAATAAAAGTACCTACTTTTGATGCTGAAAAGAAATAACCAGAGAAATTTATACCACTCACCCTATAATGGGGCAGAGAATAAACCTGCTGCAACTCTGACTCTTGAATGGCTGGGACTAGAAATAGAAGTTAGCCTCTAGTCAGCACGCTGGAGGAATGTTTGTGACCTCTTGCACATAAACAACCTGCTACTCTCCGAGAGGATGCTTGTTATCCATTCTCAACACCCAGAGGTCTTCTGACTCAGTCACATGCTAGCCAATGGAGTCTAGAGCGCTCGGCAGGATCTAACCCCAAAGAGGACCCTGCTGGCCTGGAACCTGGCGATAAATGTTGATTGAATAAGGCATGGTTCATAGGACTTTTGTCTTCACTCTTCATTGTGGGATGGTTGGTTTTGTTATAAAACTAATTAGCATACATGTGGAAGTACTTTGTGGAAGAAGCTTAATCCTAAACAAATGTGAAAATAAGCCTGCATTGTTTCTAAGGACTGATTTACATTAATTATCTTCTACTTTAAAAAAGCTCACAGACTTTTTTTTTTTTTTTTAATCATTGTTTCTTTGTGGAAAAATTAAGAACAGAACACGTCTGTAAAACACCACATACAATTTCTTGCATTTCTACCAAGCATATATTCTGCAAAGGCAGAAAATCTTGGTTCTAAGTCAAAATTGTTACTTCTCAGCTAGCTAAACTCAGGCACCTCAATTCACATGTAGCTACCTAAATTACTAGCTTTGTTCTTAAAAAAATTATGGCCTTTTGAGAACCAGACTTATTTTCAGGGCCCTATATATGGATTTAAGTGTCTAAACTTAGACATACTATGCTTTTTTTGCTTTTTTTTTTTTTTTTTTTTTTTTATCTTTGTTAACTATAGTGATGCTCATTTGCTCACATAAAATGCTTCAAGACAGCTTGTGATCTCAGGAAAAGGTTAATTCACTGAAATTTAACCAGCACAGCAATTTCAGCCAGAAAGTATCCATGGATTTTCGGGTGCACATCTGCATCTAACTCCTGTTTCGTACATGGCACTTTGCCAGATCCCAGTACTTTAGCCATCCTGCACAGGCTGAATTGTACCCTAGATGTCTTCTGAGGCATGCACCAGAGCTTTTTGAAAAGCAGTTTGAGTCAGTGCAGGAGATAGTCTATCTCTCAGCCTGGCCTGGAGCAGGGACTCAGCTGTGGCACATAGATGGACCTGTAGGGTTACAATCAGTCCCAGCTAGAGATTTATTTGCACACCACCAGGATTCACCATATTTGTTATCTTTTCAAAGAAAGGGTCCCATTGCTTCTGAAAAATAAATATTAAAAAAAATTAAAAAGAAACATTAGAGGGCCCCGTGACTGCCTCTACATTCAGTTTTGGGCTCCTCAGTTTAAGAGGAACAGAGATCTGCTGGAGAAGGTCCAGTGGAGGGCTACTAGGATGATTAGGAGGGGCTGAGGGTCCTGGAGCTTTATAATCTGGAGAAGAGAAGACTGAGAGGGAATTTAATAAATGTTTAAAAATATCTGAGGGCTGGGAGTCAGGAGGCGGGAGACAGGTTTTTCTCACTTGCTCCCTGTGATAGGACAAGGAGCGATGGATGTAGGCTGCAGCACAGGAGGTTCCACCTCAACACGAGAGGGAACTTCTTTACTGTAAGGGTCACAGAGTACAGGAACAGACTCCTCAGAGAGGTTGTGGAGTCTCCTTTTCTGGAGACTTTCAAGGCCTGTCTGGATGTGTTCCTCTGTGACCTGAGCAGGATCTAGATTATGGTTCTGCTCTGTCAGGGGCGTTGGACTTACTGATATCTTTGGTTCCCTTCTAACCCCTGACATCCTGTGATCCTGTGAACTTGTCTTTCATAGTGTGTCCTATGCCAGTATTGCTCAGTTATCCATGTAAATCACTGTTATCTCACAGCATAAGTTTCCACAAAATGCTCATTGAGTAAACATCATAGATTGTCCCACTTTGGGGAATTTCCTTGCCAGATGCTGCCTGACAACAGCAGAATGTTAAAACTTCATAGACCTGCCTGATACTCTCCTTTCCTTCTTTGTCATGAAGAGCCAGAAGTGTCCTGAACTCTTCTTGTCTGTTCCTGCTCTGCCTCCAGCTGCAATGATTGGGCAAAGTTCAGCAAGAGGCATCTGGGGATCTAAGTGTTATCTCCTCCTAGTTTGAAATGACAGAGAGCCAAGACTCATTTTGCTCAGGTAGCCTTGACCAGAGTGTATCTGGCTTCTTCTGGGGAAAAAAAAAAAAAAAAAAAAAAGCTCCTTTTGTTTCATGACTGCCACCTCTCTCTGAGTTGGAGTATACAGGTTAAGGAGGAAGGTGTAGGTTGGGAGCCTTGCCTTGCAAGAATAAAAGTGAGAGAAAGCTGGCAGTGAAACAGGTGTGTGGTTCTGGTAAGGAAAATAGACTCAACCTCACAAATCTATGATGATGTAAGATGCATCTGGATGTCCAGGCACCAACAAAATCATACACAGTGTGTTCCAAGATGTTCAGGGACATGGTTCTTTGTTTCTCGTCCACCCATCCATGCCTCTGAGTTCCAGCAGGGACAGGTATTGCTGCCTTCTCTGAGGTCTGCTAGCCAAAACAGTCTGGCTTGACCACTGATAGTGTCATAAAATAAAGTCATACATGTTCTTCTGTTTGTAACAAACTCCTAGACTGAGCCATGCAAAGGGCTCATCTTGACACATGAAGAACCAACTAAGCTTCCAAATCTCTAAAGAACAAACCAAACCTAAAACAAATACTACTTCTCTCTGTCCATATCCAGATTTTTGCTGGACATTGTCTTATTGGCAGCCTAATGGTCTCTGCTTTGACACACATTCTATAGAAAGGCAACAACAGGTTTAGACAAGCTCAGAAACCAAACCATGGTTTCACTGGCTGGAGAAGCTGCCTTCCTCACAGAGATGCTGTTACCTCTGCTAGAAAAAATAGACAAGCAACACAGGGAGTAAGCATGAGCAAGATTTTCCTCTTGGAAAAGGAATATTAGGTAAAATCCTTTTTTTCATTCCACAGTGCTGCTTTTAGTTAAAACTGAAATCCACTTCTCCTTTTGACTTTCTCTATTGTCTCAAACCCTTGGTTTGAAAACAGAACATAACTCCTATATTCATCTTTTTTCACTAATGGAAGCTTTTCCTCACTCACATTTTACCCATCCTGAGTGCAGAACCAGCATTCTTACCCATTTCTAACAACGCTCCATCTGTTAATGGATTTTCTTGCTCGTTTCATTTAAAGCACTACTGTGTTTAAACACTTCAAGCATTGAATGTAAAAATAGCTGGCAATCTCAGGAGTGAACATTTTATTTGTAATACAGGTGATTTTATCATGCACCACAACATTTTTTTTCCCTCATCATTTATTAATATTTTATATAGCTCATCAAAAATGAAGGCTGAGGTCAATAATTGCTGACACATAAAAGAAGGAGAAAAAGGACAAGCAAGGACATTATCCAGAGGCCTGCACAGTAGCAAAAGTCTCCGTAGATTTTCTTTGCACACCTTGAAAAATAATGGTTGCTAAAATGGGCTGAATCAGGGGAAAAAAACTAAAAAATATTATTTTACTTTTATTGGTCGACATGCTTTCTAACCCTACGCACTGGTACAGGCTAGAATTTGAGCTGCTGGAGAGCGTCTCTGCAGAGGAAGACCTGGGAGTGCTGGTGGACAAGTTCACCATGAGCCAGCAATGTGTTCTTGTTGCCAAGATGACCTACAGTATCTGATGTGCATTTAGAAGACTGTAGCCAACAGGTGGAGGGAGGGTGTCCTTCCTCTTTACTCTGTCCTGGTGAGGCCACTGGAGCATGGCTTCTCTTAGGCTCCTCAGTTCAAGAGGTACAAGGAACTACTGGAGAGAGCCCAACGGAGGGCCACAAGGGTGATGAGGGGACTGGAGCACCTCTCTCATGAGGAGAAAATGAGAGAGCTAGGGCTGTTTAGGCTGAAAAATACATGACTGAGAGAGAATCTTCTCAGTGCGTAACAATACCTAAAGGGCGAGGGGCATGAGTCAGAGGTAAGTTATTCTTAGTGATGGCCAGTGATAGTACAAGGGGCAATGGTTTCCAACTAGAATACAAGAGGTTTCAACTGCATTGAAAAACTTGTTACTTTGAGGGATACAGAGCACTGGAGCATGCTGTCCAGAGTGGCTGTGTCTTCTTCTCTGAAACCTTCAAAACCTGCCTGGATAGGTTCCTATTCAACCTGCTGTAGGTGAACCTGCATTATCAGGGAGATTGGACTAGAAGATGTTTGACGGACCCACACAACCACTCTGTGCTTCATATATACTCAAATATGCTCCAAAAAAGCATCTAGATTTTAGTGGTATCTCTTTCCACTTAGCATTGGAATGGGCTACCCAGGAAGGTGGTGGAGTTGCCGTCCATGGAGGTGTTCAAGAAAAGACTGGATGAGGCACTTAGTGACATGGTCTAGTTGATCGACTAGGGCTGGGTGATAGGTTGGACTGGATGATCTTGGAGGTCTCTTTCAACCTGGTTGATTTTATGATTCTATGATTTTCCCTCTGTAGCCTTTGCCATGGTGTTGGGGAATCACATTTTCCTGTCAGAGCAGATCGCTTGAGCACAAGAGCTATATTCCACTTGGCTCACAGATCCACACTACCCATTATTGACATGACTGTGTTTAATAATAGTTCCTGCTGATTCTGTTGTGGAAAAACTTACTCTTCATAAACTGTGTAGCATGTGGTGCTAGTGCATGTGTATATATATTTTTTTTTCCAAGTGACTTGGGCCCTGGTTTAGAAAAAGAATGTTTGAGCATGTGCTGAAAGCTAAATGTATTAGTTCCCACCTTTATTCAGCAAAGCATTTAAGTATGTGTTGAGTCTGGCTGGCTTCAAAGGGGCTTATGCACATGCTGAAGTGCTTGTTGATTCAACCCCTTACAAGCTGACCTTCTCAGGAATGAATCTTGAGGTCAGATGCTTTTCCAAACCTACCTACAAGCCCCTCCTCAACAGCAGGGTTTATGCATTATGCTGCAATAGAATTATGAATCTACAAGCCATCACATTTCCAAAGGGCAAATATGTTGCATGTTTTAGAAAACTGAGGTAAAGGTAGGATCAAAACTACATCTCCAGAGGAGTCAGTCACTTAACCCACATTGTTGTGTCACTTCGTAACACAACAGAGGACAAAACAGAAATCTTATTGAGTCTATAAGTGTTATGCAAAGGATGCCAATGGTTTTATCTTTCAATTACATTACAGTTTTTCTCTTATAGGTACTCCCTAAGTTTCAAAGATGTTTCCACCTCCAAGGTCCAAGAGTCATATTTGTACATGATGTGGCACTTTTAAAGAAACTGTAAAATACGAAAATGCAGTTTCCAACACATTTTTTTTTCAAAGTGTGCATAACTTTATAAAATTAAATAAATATAAGTTATGATGGGGTCTAGAAGGAGGAACGGGAAGTGGTAATTAGGTCAATTTGACCCCAAGAATGGTTTAGGGTAGTAGGCAGGCTTGAGCTGCAACGAATGTTTTTCATGTCATGATTTCCCTCTCTCCAGAGTATGCAGTTATTTTTTAAAAGTAACAAAAGCGGACTGCACTTCATTTCCTTAGTTTGTGAGCTCATTTTATAGTGTCAACCTATTAAAAAGATTTTTTTTAATCTGCTCTCATTAGAGCTGGAGCTGTTCAGCCCATGAAGTAAAAACACGTAATGGTTTTACTCCAGAAAATACGATTCTGTAATGAGCTATAGTCTGGTAATACAGCAGCAAACCTATCTAATGCTTTCTTTTAAAAAGTGCTGATTTATGTGTGCATGCCTTACTAAATGATTCCTCTTTGATTTTTAAATCTATTTAGTCAAAGATAATTGCCAACAGCAGGCACACAGCTTTATAGGTGAAATGCCTGAGCAAATAACACTGCTTTCTCAAACCATTCCCTGGATACTACATAGGTATCAAGCACAGGCTTAAATCCACAAAAGGATATCAGGTAACTTGCAATCATGGCAGAATCTATAGCTCCATAAAGGTTTCTAGATTCTCTATAAAACATATGAGAATAAAAGGGCAGATTGTCATTTCAATGAGCCAAAAGTAAAGGTCTTTCTCTCCTTAAAAGAAAACAAACAAACAAAAAACAATCTACAGAGTAGTTTCCATCCTGTTCCTTTTTAATGTTTTAATCCCATCTTCCTGAGCCTGCTGTTGGGCTGTTCTCCTATGATTGCTGGAAATATTGGTATGAGCCCAGGTGTACTGATTGCTGAGCAATGCACTAGCAGCTGTCACATAACACATGGGCATCATCCCTGACACTATCACCATCTTCTCACTGTTTGGTAAACGTATTGGTGCTTTGTAAAAAGAGTTAACACTGGAAATAGCCTGATGTAAAGCTACCATCTGTGGTATCAGTTTTTACGTGCACATTTGCTCAGGTTTTCCAATATGCATAGTGATGGATTGCCTTCTTTAAAGTACCTCAGCCTTCATATGTAAGCTCAGAAATTCAGCACTGGTTTTCAGGATTCTTGCAGAAAACAAATCACCTGCAACTTAGTAATTGGTATGTCCAACCATATGACATTTCATTGCCTGACCAATTCCAGCCAAGGCTTTTTGCAGAGGTTGAGTTCTCTGTATCAGCACCGACCTAAATCTGCCTCCCTGGTAACTGGGTTAGCAAAGCTTGATGTACTGCATTATTTCAGCAGCTTCCTAAACAATTCCAACACTTGTTAACAAGGTAGGTTGATAGGAAAAACCTCACTTGTGTAGAACTAGCAGCAGAAAAAACAACATAGCAGTGAATGTTCTTCACGTACATTTGTACTTATGCAAACACAATTAGTAACAAGATGGTCCTGCCACTAAATAGCTATCTTGTGAAACATTTACATATAACAAACTCATTAATTATTCATTTACTTCCAAACTATTTTCCTGAAAGGACTGTTTACTTCCCACCCCCATTAATAGGAGTGACCTAATTGAAAGCTAAGCTCATGGCCCCATGATTTCTAGGTTTAGAAACAAAACTTCCTTCCCTCCCCCCCATCCCTGCTAGATCAAACATCACAATGTCAAATGCTCTGCAGACATTTCCCTCGGGAATCTGAAAGGCTAATTAGGGTGAGCTTCACCATGAAGAATACAGTTGTTAAAACAGCTTTTGTACACACTGGAGTAATGATCATTCCCTTACACATGCAGTGATTTGTTGCTGCAATTTGCAGCCATATATCTCTTAGGAACTAATTCGGATGTTGTTATTTATTGCACGTATGATTATTAATGACATCTTAGCAACTGCTGGAAGTAACTTATTTCACCTCAGGAAGTCAAGTACTTTAGCTCAATGTTTACAGATCTAGAGAGACATCAATTTCTGTAGAAAATCAGTTCTCCACTTGGCCTCCCCCACCTCTGCAGCAAAGTCTCAATGATCATCATTTACAGATATCTTCTCATGCTGGAAAAATATTTGCTGTTATAAAATGAGAAAAAAAAAAAAAAAGCCTTTCAGTTCTTCCTTCTTACTGGAAATGGCTCTTTTACCAGGAAAAAAAAAATCTGAGGATTTTTAGACACTTTTGAAGAACAGAAGAAAAAGCAGTATGCCCAGTATTGACAAAAGTTACTTGTGTAGAATCTAGTTCTCAGATCACTTGCAATTTTTCATAAGGAAAGAACAAGATGAAAGTACTGCTTTTTCATTTAAAAATGGTGCTGATGTGCAGAAGCATACAAAGAAGAGGAAAAACTTGCAGCGTCACTTACATATTTCACAGTGTCTTTACTTCCAGTTGGTTATCCTTTTGTGTCTTATGCCTCAAAAAATGATATTCTATACATTGTTGCTGAACCTATATTAAAATAGAGATCTTCTGTCTTGGTGTCTTTGTTAAAAAATGAAGTGTAATCAAGAAAGACAGATGAACTCATTCTGCCTAATTCTGCTCCCATTTGAACACTGAGTTTCAAAGTGTGAGTATAAAACAGATTTATTTGAGATGTGTTCCCTTTAGAAGAAACTGTGAACTCCTAATAAAACAAAGACCAGTGGGTTAGCCTCTTTAGAGCTTGCCTGAAGTCATCTTGTTTGAAGCATAGCCTGGTTCAGGTATTTGCTCTGAGTGGTTGGTGGGAAGTTCTGTGAAAGACAGAAAACATGAGCTCTGAACATAAATTTCTTCTAAATTTGCTGGAAGTACTGAAACAAGAAAAGATGTGATGATGGTAGTTTTTTCAAGGGAGAAGAAAAGCCTGGAAGTTTTGTGGGCTACAAAAAGTCCACTCCTTCTCAACCACAGGTGTTAAAAGACATTACATATAATTACATATACATATACATATACATATACATATAATTACATATAAGGATATCTAAAACATATAGCATTCAATCACTTAATTAAAAATACTCTTGATTGTTTTTGCAAGCCTTTCATGATCAATATCAAATAGCAATACTAAAACAAAGGGGAAAAAAGATATCTAGTGTTTAGATGAGGATAATAACTTGCAGAGCTATGTTAATTTCATTTGTATATTAATATGGTAATGCAAAATACAATGATCTCTACTATGTGTTATATAGCTTTGTCATATTAGTTAATAGCAGCTCATTTTCTTCCTTTTTTTAAGGATGAAAGCATATGAATAATTTGACCTCATGTCCCAGAAGTTTTATGACTATTAGATGTGGCAAAATAACTACAAATACAATACTATTGATTGGTTTTCATTTGCTCAATAAATATTATTAGCCAATGCTAACCTGGGTTGTATTACTCTAAATAGACATCGATGTGACCTGAGACCATCCAAAAACAGAATCAGGACATATGAAGTGATAGATTTCTAAGTACTTGGCTTTTTTTTTTTTTT